>CM029017.1:92603469-92717768 GCA_016801055.1 Panax notoginseng | reverse complement strand
GGATGAACGTACTGAGAAAGCTAAGAGAGATAAGGGCAAGGCTAAGATGGATACTTAACCATCGTGTAATAGACTAGTATGTTTGTATGTATTATACATTATGAACAACGATTGATGTAATCGGTTTATGAACCTGGGAAGGATTATACTTTGATTGTAATAAGAAGATAGTAATTACATTCATTTCGTTGTATTTTAATGGAATGGTTGTATGAATGTTAGTACATTGGAGCACCATATGTCGGGTTAGAAGATACCCGAATTTGGGGGCGTCACATTATTCTTTGTTTTAGTCGTTAGTTGCATTAGAGTAATTCACCAATTTTATTCATTAGTTTGAGCATATAAATATAGTAATTTTAAATTAACAACTTTCTCTGTGGGATCGATACTTTACTTACTATGTATTACTTGTTGACACATGTATGCTTACATGAGTTAGAGCTCTTTTTTTAGAACTAAAAAGAGAGGCAACAAGTGTTTGGCGCCGTTGCCCGACGAAAGGCATTTAAATTTTAATTATTATCATTAGTTTTAAGCATATATTTTATGACTTATACAAATCTAATCTTATCTCATTTTCCATTTTTGTTTTGTGTTTTTTGTTTCAGGAACTTGTATAAATTTTTATGCACACATGGTCATCAAACCCGACTTAACACCTGCTCAAGACAACATAAACAGGAGAGGTTGGGAAAGCAAGTGTTCGTAGAAATTTACAAGCACAGTTAGAAAGTACTGCATCTAGTATGGTAGCCGAGGCACAAGGAGAAGAACAAAGAGAGGAGCATAGGGCTCTGAAAGAATATTCCATGCCTAATATTAATGGACTACAGTCTAGCATAGTCAGACCAGCGATAGTAGCCAATACATTCATGATAAAACTGGGCACTATTTAGATGGTACAAAATTCGTACAGTTTGGTGGGTGCCGCTACAGATGATCCGAATGAACACCTGTTAAGTTTCATTGAGATATGTGACACGTTTAGATAAAACGGGGGTGACGGAGGATGCTATCAGACTTAGGCTATTTTCGTTCTAATTGAGGGATAAAGCGAGAAGTTGGCTTCATTCTTTGCCAGCAGGATCGATAACTACATGGGAGGACTAAGCACATAAGTTCTTACCAAGTTTTTCCCAATAGCTAAGAATGTGAAAATGAGGATAGCAATCTCTCAGTTTGAACAACAGTAGGGTGAATCCTTATATGAAGCATGGGAGATATACAAAGAGATGCTGCGGAAATGTCCACACCATGGAATGCCAGATTGGATGGTGATCAAAACATTCTATAATGGATTGGGATGCAAGTCTAGGCCGATTGTAGATGCAGCGCAGGAGGACATTATGGGCAAAGAGCTATGAGGAAGCCTATAACCTTATCAAGAGAATGGCATCAAACGATTTTCAAAATCCTACATCTCAGATGCCACAGCCCAAAGTTCCAGGTTTGTTGGAAGTGGATGCTATTACTCAGTTGTCGGCACAGATGGCAGCGATGGCAAAGAAAATAGATTTAATAGCCAAGAGTAGAACGCAATCAGTTGCCTTCATATGTGAAATCTGTATAAGATCACACTCCACAGATCAATGTGCTATTACTCGGAGTCGGTACAGTATGTGAGCATTACAGAAAAGACCAAGGTCAGTTTTAGAACACATACAACCCCAACAATGTTATCATCCAAACTTCAGTTGGTCAAATAAACAAGGGAATTAGCAGAATCAGTTTCAGTCACAACCAGCGCAGCCACAGTTTACTCCTATACCACCTTTTCCGTCGAGATTTTCTCAGCAACAATAACCTCACACTCCAACTGCACCTCCGCAAGAAAATAAATTAGAAATGGAGGAGATGATGATGAAATACATAGTGAATACAGAGGTTATGATCAAAAGCCAAGCAAGTGGCTATATTAAAAACTAGAAACTCAGATGGGGAAAATGGCGAACGTACTTAACAACAGGCCCCAGGGTTCATTGCAGAGTAATACAGAGACAAAACCTCGAAGAGACGGGAAGGAGCAGTGCCAAGCGATCGCATCATTTAGGTTTGGGAAAAACATTGTAGACACTGCAAGTCGCGCGCCTGCGCCCAATTGTACTAAGGAGCTGTTGCGACAGCGTGAGGCAGAGCAGGGACATGATGAGAAAGGAAATCTGGAAAAATTCTGAGGTTCAGCATGAAGAGAAAGATAAATCAGGGTTCAGTGGAGAAGCCTAGGAGTTCAGTACCAATAATTCACCCTCCGGTTCTATATCCGCATAGATTGAATAAGCAGAGGGAAGATAAGTAATTCAGTAAGTTTCTGGAGATATTTAAAAAGCTACAAATCAATATACCTTTCGCCGAGGCATTGGAACAAATGCCAAGCTATACAAAGTTCATGAAGGGTATACTATCAAGGAAGAGGAGATTAGACGAGTTTGAGACAGTAGCCTTAATGGAGGAGTGCAGTGTAGTGCTTCAGCAGAAGTTACCTCTGAAGCTAAAGGATCCGGGCAGTTTCACAATCCATGCACGATCGGAAAGATGAACTTTGATAAATTTTTGTGTGATCTTGGGGCAGGTAATCAATTTGATGCCCTTATCATTATTCATCAGTTGGGATTACCAGCTCCAATGCGACAAACATTTCGTTGCAATTAGCTGACAGATCCATCACCATACCCACGGGATTGTTGAAGAGTATTAGTGAAGGTGGACAAATTCATTTTTTCGGCTGACTTCATCATGTTGGATTACGAGGAAGAAAAAAAACATATACCAATATAATTGGGGAGACCATTCTTAGCCACAAGCAGGACATCGATAGATGTGCAAAAAGGGGAAGTCACGATGCATGTACATGAAGGTAGGTGAGACTCCTTTAGTGTCTTTAAGGCTATGAAGTTTCCCAACAGATGAAGAAGGAATGTTTTCGGGTTTGATTTAGTGGATCGGGTCTTAAATGGGAGGAACAAAATTTGGTGAACTATGAACCGTTGAGGTGTGTAACTAGTGAAATTCAAATTTGGAGGTCCAGCCATTGTCATAAGTAAGAGATATTAAAGCAAGGGTGAGGTGAACAACAGGAAAGTACCTCAACTCTTTCTTAACTTGAGATTCAGAGGCAGTCAAGCTAATTGACTATAACTTAGCGCTTGATGGAAGGCAACCCATTACTTCTATCTTTATTGGCTTTTTATTTATTCAGTTTAGTTTGTTTTAGTTGGTTCATCTTTATTTAATTATTGATGTTCGTCTGATTTGCATAATTGAGTGTGTAGCAAGATTTGCATTGAGAAAGTTTGAAATAAGTGAATATTCTTTAGTCATTGATTCATGTCTTTACAGTGTGAATTACAGTCTAATATAGGTTTCAGTAATTGAAGGCATCACTAATATGCAGATTTGAGTTGAACATTAGCAGTGTAGTAGATATCAGGGTCGCGCGGCCGCGCAAATAATGCAGTATAAATGCGCGCGCCCGCGCGGCATACGGATCACAGCCCAATTCATACTCGCGTCCCTATGCACGAAACACATTGAAACTGCGCGGTAGCGCGCGACACCGGCCTGAGACAGTTTTAAAAAATTTAAAACGAGTTTGGGAACCATTTAGGCTCTCATTTGAAATCATAACAGAAGCGCAATCATCTCAGTCTCCATAACGCCACGTCTTTACTCCTCTATCAGTTATAATATCGAAGCCATCAATCTTTCCTACCACGTAATCATCCATGATTCTTTCAAACGTTCCACACCTACACAACTTTTACACTGCAGTATAAAGCTAGGGTTTCTAAGTGGGTTTGCAAAAATGAGTTTGGAGGTTTATCATATCATAGGCTCTCGCTCATCATCAAACAAATCATCTGCATTATCTATATCTTCTGCAAATGGATCCTATAGCGTGCTCGCTCCATGTCATTATCTTCCTCAATCCTCCTTGGCAGTCACGGGGAGGATATGTTTGATCATACCATGTTTGGGATTTGGAAGCCAAGCAGAGTATTACCGAATTGTGACCAAAACCTTTATGAAAGAAAGAGGGTTCAAGCCTGAAGGGCAAGATGGTCAGCTATGTAACATGATTCGCGAAAGAGGACGACTTGGATTGGCTGCCACACACATCCTATCCCAATGGGAACTGCCAGAGAATTCTATGCGAATGCGAAGGCAACAATGAATGGGTTATCCGTGGTGCGCGGCGTGTAAGTGGATTTCAGACCTCCTGTAATCAGAGCAGTTTTCAAGTTAACTGACACACCACCGACTGGGTTTGCGAATTGGGTAGCAGGTGCACATATGGAAACAGACTTGGAATTGGTCATTGCTAAATTGTGCGTGCCAGGCACAAAATGGACCTATAAAGTTGAACACAAATCAACCTCGTATATTTCCAGCTGCAGTCCGAAATCAATATGCAAAGGCTGGAATCTGTTCATTTGTGCAAAGCTCGTTCCGTCGTCTCTCAGCATGAAATCATAGCGGAGAAAGCCTTAATTATGTGGGGTATAATTTCGGGCAAGTACATTGACGTGGGCCATTTGATTCACCAAAACATTTTGAAGTATCTGCGGGAAGCACTGCAGGGAGTATTCCCACTCCCTCAGTTGTAGCTACGCTATGTGCTCATCAGGGCTGCCATTGGGACAATGAGGAAATACAGAACCCCAAGCCAGTGATATCACCCCACGCATCATTGCAAAATTCGAGGATTGGGCAGGAGGTGTACCACACCCGAGAGGATTAGGTTTATCATTCACCCACTTTCCTAGAGCCACCCACAGCAGCACTCTCAGACAGATGAAGCAGGACCATCTACTCGAGCTACTAGTGCGACTGGGGATCGATAACTCCGAAGGTTGGAGCGTAAGGTTTGATGCCTATACGATAACTTCGCAGCTTTTCCTACGGGTCTCACGATGTGTGGCAGAGGCTTTCTTTTGCTAGTACAAGGGACAACGCTTGAGTGGCCTCAGTTTGGACAGCTTGTGCCCATATCCACCACCAGATTCACCACCAGCAGAGGGTGGTGTGAGGGCAGATCATTAGGGGAGTTTTCTTTAACCCTTTACCTTCATTCACTAGGACATTGAATATTATAAGTTTGGGGATATCGGGGGTAGTAGTATAGTAGCATATAGCATGATTAGTTGACATTTTGCATGTTCATGTTTAGTTTTTTTGTTTATGTGTTAGAATTTTTTTTTAAGTTTGCATGTCTCACAGTTCTAAGCTTTATGGAAATTTTGTCTTCCGATGATGATAATAAATTATGAAGATTTTTGAGTATTTTGGGATAACGTGAGTTAAGATAGAATGTTTTACACAATGCAATTCATAATGCTGTTTAAATGCTTTTGGTTTGCACGGTCGTGTTCACAAACCTTGTAGGTATAAGAATTATGTGTTGCATTGCTCAATAGAAAATGTAGTTAAAAAAAGGGAAATATGTGGAGAAATGAATTTAGACTGTTTAAAACATGATTTTCAAACTTTGAAAAAACATAGGTATGCTATTTATATATATATATAAAAAAGAAGAAGCAAATAGCAATAACGTGACTAGTCTTATTTTGGGGCCCTAGCTACTTAAGTAAGTACGCCCGTAGGGGTGTCTTAACACCTAGCGCCCTAAGGTCTTTCATGGTCTAGGAGTCATTGGTTTAAAAGCTCGCTAAGGGTAGCAGTGTTTGCTTAATGAAATTAGGCATTGCACAGTCATGTGAAAAAAGAAAAAGAAAAAGAACAAGAAAAAGAAACGAAAAGAAAAAGAAAAGAAAATAGCAAAACATCGCGGGAAAGAGCGAAAATCGCCCTCGTGTGTAGTAATAAAGGCAGCCAAGCCATTGTTGAACCTCAGTTTGTTTGATATGTTGGAATAGTCTTTGTTGCATAAGTATACATGAGTCTTGATTAGACTTTTAATTTTTTTTGTTGAGCAATTTAGCAGTGTGATTCTTTGCTTAAATCAAGTTTTGGTGAACACAACACACACACACATCATCTCTATAGCATTTATGAATTATCTTAGTGTATGACACTATGCCTATAGTTTGGTTTGAATTTATATTCTTGAATCTGGAAAAATTCACTGAGGCTGTTTGGACTGAATTTCTGTGATAGCTGGAACAATGTGAGACTAGTTGCATCATAATTTAGTTGCATAGCATGTAGTTGCATTTTTAGTATTTTATGTGTATGCATTGCTTGTAGGGCAAGCAACAGTTCAAGTTTGGGGGTTTTTTGATAAGTAAGTTTTATACCTACTTATCGGATATAAATTCACGCGAACTACGCTTATCTTAAGTATATTTTTACTGTGTTTTTAGTTA
Source organism: Panax notoginseng (assembly GCA_016801055.1). Taxonomy (NCBI): domain Eukaryota; kingdom Viridiplantae; phylum Streptophyta; class Magnoliopsida; order Apiales; family Araliaceae; genus Panax; species Panax notoginseng. The sequence goes on along the minus strand of CM029017.1, from coordinate 92,711,442 downwards.
CATTTTTTTTATTTTGCATTGCATGTACTTAGAACTCCCTTTGATGTAAAAGTGCAAATATGGCATAATTGGTGGTATTAGATGGCATGAGGCTATGAAACATGGTGTGAGAATCAAGTGGAGCAGGAGACTAAGCATGGATGTACAAAGGAATGAGCAGCAGAACAGATCAGTTGCAGCAGCAAAACAAGAACTCAAAGTTGCAGAGAAGCCACACGACCGCGCGACTATACAGTCCAGCACATGCGCACCGCGTGACCAGACATGGCACACTGCAAGTCGCGCGCCCACCCGCGAGAATTACTAAGGGACAGCGCGCCGCCCGCGAGCGATGATTGCTGCTGCTGAGTTGTTTATTTTAATTTCTAATTTAAAGGTTTGTAATTAATTAAAAATGAGGCTGACTGGTGTCAGTCTGTATCATTCATTAGTTTTTACGTAATTTTATATTAGTAACTAGGGTTTAAAACTCTGAGAGAGATTCCAACGTAGAACGAAGCCTAAACTCCACTTTTCTAATCCTTCTTGGGATTTTCTGTCATTGTGGATAATTATTTAGTATTTTTACCGGATTTATATGAGGATCTGAACGTTACTAGTGGATTATAATCATCAGCAATTGGGTTTGATCGTTTTCTATCCTTCATCTTTCAATTGTTGGTTTTTTGGCTGTGGTTAGCTTTGGTCCCATAATGGGTTTTTGGTTCAGTCATGAACTAAACTCCATTACGGGATTCTAACGGATTTTAATATGTAGTTTAGTTGCATGCTTTAATGCTGGACTGTTTTACATATCATATGTTATTTCTATCATGGTTGTTTTGCATTATGAATGCTTGATCACCATTCGTTTTTAGTACTTGTATGGAATTGACAACGAACATGTAAGTATGGATTGTAATCATGATAGCAAACGTATATGGGTTGTTTTGTATGGCATGTGTATTTCGTGAACCAGATAGACACATACTGTTTCACCGTATGATTTTTAGATAAGGGCTTATGCTTAAATTCAATATGGTTGCAATTTCACATAGAAATATAGTGATTTGGTTATATTGATGATTACGTTGATTCTATCGCTTTTGGATGCTGTGTAAGTAGGTTATAGTACATTGAAAATGGCTATGACTCTATTAGTGCTCTTGGCTACTTTCATGTGATATGTGAACAAATCTTGCATGATAGTGGTGACTAAATGAAGTATTAAATGAAGTTACGATCCATTACTTTCAGATTTGATTTATTACATTTTTATTCTTGTTTTAGTCGTTAGTTGCAATTAGAGTAATTCACCAATTATATTCATTAGTTTGAGCATATAAATATAGTGATTTATTTGATGCATAGTGATTTAAATTAGACAACTTTCTCTGTGGGATCGATACTTTACTTACTCTGTATTACTTGTTGACAACATGCATGTTTGCCTGAGTTAGAGCTCTTTTGTTTAGAACTAAAAAGAGGCAACAAACTGCATAATTGTCAGACATCTCGCTGACTAGGTGATTTGCTACCATAGACAACTACCTTTGAAGGAGTCATAGGTTTTACACATTTCTTTGGCAATCAATTATCGCTCCATAATTGAATAGCCAATCCATTCCCAATATAACATCAAACTCTCCAAGTTTTATTGGGATTAAATCTACTGTCGTAACATTCCCCTTAATATTCACCCTACAAATCTTGTATACGAACTTAACAGGAATCACCTCCCTATTCGCAATTTCAATATATAAAGGAAAATTCAACTCTTCACTAGGCAATTCTAACCTCTTAGCAAATTTATCAGATATAAACGAGCAAGTAGCACCCGAATTTAAATAATACGTATGCATTTATATTATTGATGGGGATAATACTTAACATGACATCTTTTGATTGCACCACATCCTGCACTGTCATGTTGAAGGTTCTGGCTGTGGGTCTGTTCGACAATAGTCTCCACTGCCACCTCCCTTGCTTCCAGTTGTCTCACCAGATTTCTTCTTAGGACATTCGCGAACAAAATGATCCTTTGAGCCGCAGGTGTGTAGCAAGCATTCTTCTTGGGTTGATGATAATTTGGGGCAATGTGACCCTCCTGGCCACAGTTAAAGCATACTTCTTTCCCCTTAAGCACATGCCTGTGTGAAACCTCCTACATGTAGCACATGCTTCAAACTTCTTTTTCTACTGGTTTCCCTGCTGGTTTCCATAACCCACATTTCCATTCATTTTTCTTTTCAGGTTTTTACTACCATTTCCACCACTACCACCACCATTCTTACCTTTGCCCTCACTCTTTTTATTTCTCTATTCTTCATTATACTTCGTTATAGCCTCGCCTCCACCCCTCAACGAGAATTGCCTCTCTCCAGTACCACTGTAAATGTCTTCAGTTGAAAACATGGAGACTCTGTTGTACAATCAGGGCTTCAGTCCCTATTCAAACCTCCTAGCCCTGTGGTCATCTGTGTTGACTTGATATGGTGCAAACTGTAATGCCCCGAAATTCGGTCTACTTTCAGACCCGGACTCCGTTCATCACGGTCCCACTTCATAACCAAACATACCTCATTATATAGTTAAATATAATAACATATATTCTCAAAATCCAGGTTCTCGAAACCTTAAAATCTCTTTCATTAAAAATAATGGTAATTACATTATTCTTTACATCTTGCACAACTGACTTTCATCCGCCACCAAGGATACATAACTGTTCATTAAACTAGTTTATGGCTTAATTCTAGCATTCTATATTACAAGTCTTCACTTGATCTTTCGCACATTCACATATTGAATGGCACTTCGTATGGATACCTTTCACCTTGATCTTTACGCAATCCTTAAGTTCTTTCAAAAGTCGTTCGCTGAAAATATTTTTATTTTAAAGCAAGTGTAAGAATTCAATTGCCCAGCAAGTCATAACAGTTGAACAAACAACTTCAAAAGTTTAAACAACCTTTAGAACTTCGATAACCGAACAAAGGTTATGAAGCAGCTTGAATAATAGGAATAGTCTTGATTCCTATCATTTTACAACATTCATCACATACTATTTACACTACTTTCATTCTTCTACATTTTCCAAACATATCCTGCCTGGTTAGAATCATTAGCACAGACTTAACAATAACGGTTTATGTATAAACAGAACATACTTGTATTGAACAGTTCAATCACATAACAATTCATCTCAAAGAAACACCAAAGTGTTCCCATTGTGGCACAAGGCCTCATACGTTCTACCACTTTGTACAAATATCACACATTGGCGCACATACAAAGCTTCTTAACTTCAACATCTGATAAGTTTAAGAAACTAGCATTCATGTAAAATATGAATGAAGTTAGAAAAACTTGACTTACGCACAGCTACAGCTTACGCTGAACTGCTCATTTCCAAATACCTATATAATACATAAGAAAATAACACGTACACTAATTAGTCATATACTTGACTTACACATTGGTTTACTTAACTTTACTTCTTAAGGTTCGCGTTCTTGTAAAATAAGCTTACGCGACTAACTTCCTTTACTACCGGTTTACGGCTTCATGACATACGGAGCTGTCTTACTCAAAACGTTCGTCATCTTTAATGATTTACATTCTTATCTTTTTCTTATAATTTTCCTAGGACTCAGCACACATCGTGTCTCTGCTAGTAGTCCATATGGTACTCTGAGTGGTTTCCCACAAACAACCAACAAACAAGTTCCCGTCTCATCTACACTGCCCACACAGTGAGTTAGATCGATTGCCAGTTTCGTATATAACTTCGCTCTCTGAAGGAATTGTTTAGCCCAGCTCCCATATGTCAACCATCAAAGGTTATGATTGTACCACAGCATAACTTCTCTTAACTTGTCCAAACCATTAAACTATAATGTTCGTTAAGTCAACTTTTATTCCTTATGGCTTTCTGGCAACTAAATGCCTTCATTCTTTGTCGTCCATGTCAAACAGTCTTTTGTATACTTAGAACGATCATTCAATGTCAATACTATGAGGTCATAGCATTAAACATTTTATACTAACTTATTTACATCTAAAAATGTCCGGTTCATTCTACTCGGAATGTTATCCAAACCATGAACCCCATGTTCATTCTTCTTTATTAATGTCGAAGCCATACCGTTCTTTGTATGCTAAGACCGATCGTTCATCACAACAACATTGCGTTCGTAGCGTCTATTCTCTTGACACTTATCTCTCATCACCATGACATAACATCGAAATGTTATTCATTACCTTCGTCACTCAACGTCTAAGGAATCACAATTATAGCAATCCCTCACGTTCGTTCATCACGACTACGGTCCCGGATATCGGTTACGTAATCTAGCGCTTACATTCTCTATCTTTTAATCTCGTTTAATCCTTTCGTTCAACCTTTAATAAAGGTTTAACTAACTTGCTTAAGTGTTACGTTACGTGAACTATATGTTCCTAATTCTTTCTTGCACATCCCCAAGTAATTGAGCACATAAAGTCTCATTTCTGGGCCTCGCCTTGCACCGGCGCTGCGGCGCTGTGCCCCTTCCTCTCTCCCATGCTACTACGTGACCTACGTCTCTCTCTTCCCTTGGTCTGGAACTGCGGCGCCGAACCCTTTGTTATTACGCTACGGCGCCAAGTAACAGTACCTGAGGCTTCGAGCTTGTGCTGCGGCGCCACTTCTTAAAGCTAAGCAGGCGCTGCGGCGCCGCGGCGCCAAGCCAAAACCCTAGAAATTTCTCTAAGTGTTAAATCCGATTCGAGACGCTTACTTCCCGATGTCATAACTTCTTCGTTATAACTCGGAATGAGGTCGTTCTAAAGCCATTCTCTTCCTTATCTTACGTACTCCAATACCTTTGGATAAAACATCATTCTAAATCTGTTAACTTGCCATTCGATTGGCTTAATCTTCACCCTTTGGTCATTTTTACGCTTTTAACGTTCTTCGCTCTTTCGTTCGTAATTCGGTCATCCGATCTCGAAACTCGATTGTTCTTGAGTCCACGACTCATGTTTTCTATATTGTCTTACTTCCTTATGAAACCCTACACGTTCGGGTTCATTTACTAACTTTCTAATTCTCTTCCGTCTTTTATGAAAATTTAGCTATAACTTCGTTATAGTTACGTTTTAATCCGTTCTTCATGAACGTTTCTTCCATTCCTAAGCAAGAAATATGAAACTAACTTATACGTGATGGTTTTAAGCTTGTCCGTAAACAACAATTATTCTACGATGGTTTTAAACTTGTCCATCAACAACGTTCTTCGTTCGTTCTTCATTTTAATCGATATTTTGGATTACGATTCTACTTTTTCTTGGAATTTGATGTTATAGAACACCATTCCTTACTTAATTCATCTACTCGTTCATAATATTCGTTTGGACCACTCAAAATCCTTACGAATCTTATACTTCCTTAAGAAATTTACAAACTAAACTTCTAATTCTTATTTCTTTATTTTTTTCATGATTTCAACCATATGAAATCATTCTTAACTTTATCTACTTCTTATCTTCATTAAGTTATGTTTCTGAACAAATTAAACTTAAAGAAAATTAGAAGAAACTAGGGTTCGGATTACCGTTCTTCTTTAATCTACTTCCGTCGGACAAAGCGTGCATTCAAGCTAGCTTTTCCTCATTCTCTCCCTCTTGTTCTCCCTTCTGAACTCTCTCTCTCTAGCTCTCAAGTGTTGGTTAAATTTTCCAACCAAACAAATGAACTTAAGGCTTGTTTATATTGAAAACCAAAGCTAGGGATATTTTAGTCATTTCCCCCCCACCACCTTACTATTCATGGCTTAGCCACCAAGTTTACTTGGTCACCACCCTTACTCGGTGTCCAAGTGGCCGCCCCTTATGCCCATGGGTCTTCCCTATGTGTTGCCCCATAGGTTTTACCCATCCGGTGACCCATCAGTTCGATCCGCGGTTAATTTTCTTGGATCGGGCTTAATTAAATCTAACACTGGGCCTTAAATTAATTCTTACTGGGCCTTCTCTGGGCTTGATTACACATTCCATTGGACTTGATATAATCCAAGTCCACTTGGATTCTACAAAGTCCATGAACTCAAAGTCCATTAAGACTAGTCGTATTCTACGCATTCCATTCTCGTATTCTCTTCGTATATCATTCGCACGATATTCGTATTATACGTCGTACTAATCTTCGTACTATACTCGTATAATAACTAGTATTATACTCGTATCTCTCACTCATAATAACCCTAGTTATTATACGTACTCATTAAAATTCTCGAAAATTACTTTTTCTAACCCTTAGGTTTTACGTCCACAGGTGAATACTTCGTTTTTGCCATAACTGAAATATTATTGCATATTCCATCACGTCTCAACATTTTACGTAGTCAATAACTTCTCGGAATTTCAAAATAAAACTCCGAGCAGAAACTGATGAATAGTGCATATTTCGTCTTTTTCCCTGAAAATATTTTTGTTCCCGAAAAAAATTTATTTTCGTCTTGAAAATTATTACTCGTTCAATCTAGCTCGTAGCTAGAATACTGCTGACTTATAAATATCCTAGGTTGTAGAACGATTAATAAACGCATAACACAAAATAGTATTAATAAAAATTCATTTTATTAATAACTAATTCTTTAAACTTAAATTATGAACAATCCGGATTCTCCGGGTTGTCACACAAACCTCACCAACTCATTGAATTTTGTGGCATACTTCGATACCGTCATTGTGCCCTGCTTCAGTTCTAAAAACTACACCTCCATCTGATTTTTCGATTTCTTTGGGAAATTAGTCTAAAAAATATCTCTTTAAACCTATCCCAAGTCATTACTCCTTGACCTCCTCGAGTTTTATTGGCTTGCCACCAATAACTAGCCTCTGCTTTCAACATAAATGTTGCAAAAGTAGTCTTCTGATTCTCACCTACTCTAGCAACATCAAAAACTTTCTTTATCCTTATGACCCAAGTCTGTGCCTTAATTAGATTCATGGACCCACGGAATTCTGGTGGCCCAACTGCCTTAAAGTCCTTATAGGTCGCAGCTTGATTCTGCTGCTGATTCTGTATTGCTCCCATTAGTAACGTCACTAACTGCTGAACTGGGTTAGCCTCAGCATTATTGTTATTGGTAGATCCCTCAAGGGTCCTTTGTCATGGTTGACGTCTTGTAGGCATTTTCTGTTAAAATACACTCATTAGATTATTATTCAATCTTCTAGGTATTATATACTTAACTTGCACATCACAAAAATTACCACATAATACACAATATCTTGAATAAATACTAACTTTTATTTATTCACCATCTTTTAAAAAACATAATCATGATAGCATCCCTGCTATCTACATCATTTTCCTGAACTACAAAAGTTTCAGGATAACATCATCAGTATCACATCCCATTGGTTATATAACACCTGGGATTTAGATCTTATTTACTATTCAATCACATAATAATTACATTCCTTACGACGACCTACTAAAATGTTGCATAGCTTTACGACGCTCCTCTTCCATAATATGGAACATTGTTCGACGATACAACATGTACCATGACAGCGTCTCGAACTAAATCCGATAATACATGACTCGGTCTTGAGCTCAGTTAACCACGGTGTTGAAAACGTTATTCATCTCCTCCATCTTGATCTTCTTTACTTGTTGATGAGTGAGCTTTATACACATGAATTGAATGCGTTTGAGCTTAATCTTTTGGATGTTTTGAAGTGTTTGTGTCTTTTCATGCATGTTTTATGTTGTTTTGTAGGAATTGGGACAAAAGTTACTTGGATCGACGTTTGGGGTTCCTAGATTCGCGTTTTTGGCTTGCCATTTACATAACAGCTACTTCAGAGCCAATTGCAGTATTGTTCTGGACCTTATTTCGAAACACTCAAAGAATGAAAGTTGTAGATCTATGTCTCCTCTTTCCAGAACATCTTGAATCATCAAAATCGGAATTTGGACGAAGAAGTTATGGTCATTTTCCCAAAGGATGTCGGAGTAGAAAATTTCCAAAAATGAGGCCAGAGCCTGGGCGCCCAAACAAGGCCTATGCCTAGCGTCGGGCCCAGCTTCGGGGCGCTGGGGAAGGGATTGGTCAAGCTTGAACGCATTTTGGGGCGAATTTTGACACTTTTTTGACTCCAAATTGGATTGTGTTTGTTCCTAACCTAAAAATGGGACTTGTAACCTATAAATACATGATGTAAGGCATAAAAGAAAGGGAGATTACATAGATTAGCTTAGATAAAATACTCCATTAGATTAGAACATAAACCCTAGTTCACTGCATGTAACAAATTGGACATGATAACATATATACTTAATTATTTGCATGAGATAAATAATTATGGTCGTGAATTGAATAGGAATATCTGTTCACTACATGTAACAAATTGGGAATTGGAACTTAACGGATTTGGTTCAATTATTCTGCATAGGAATATCGCAGGATTAATTGAATTGAATAAGAGTTATCTGTTCACTTGGGAAAGGGCTTTAACAACTAGAATTCCTGTTAACAATTCAGGTGGCATAATAATTGGATTAATTGGATAATTGGTTTATAGCTCATAATTGGGGATATTGTAGACTTAATTTTTATTTATTTGAAATTCATTTATAAAGTAATCTAGTTTATTTGTTAATTTATTTTTCTTAATTAGAAAAATCACAATTTGTAGTTGTTTAAATAAAATTGATTTGATTAAGAGTTAGTACTTGGTAATTTTTATAAAATAATTCCTCGTGGGAACGATACATTTCTTATCAATTTATTATTTGTTGACCATGTATACTTGCACGTATTCATTGATTGCGAAATCGATCAACAAGTTTTTGGCGCCGTTGCCGGGGAATTAATTTAATAATATTTGCCAATATTAATTTTTATCAAATTAGTTTTAATTTAACCGTTTTTTTTATTTATTTTTATCTCACTTAATTCTCTTTCTATTTTTTCTTTCTTTTCAGGTACCATGGCAGAATTTAATTATCAATGGCCGTATACGAGAATGACTCAGCTAAAGGGAGCGGAGATTGATGGACTCGCGGCACTTTCTGCATTGTCAGCACAGATTGAGGAACTTTCGAGGAGATTAGACGCTTTTGAAGTGCAACGTTGTCAAAGTGTGGCGGTTACTTATGATTTTGTGCTAGAAATCATCCGAGTAATCAATGCACCACAAATTTCCAGTCGGTACCGTATGGTGGTGATTACCCCAGCAATTATGTCTATCCCAACAACTATTATTAGGATTGGGGGTATCACCAGAATTTTTCATGGAGCCATACTCATCAAGATCAATTTTATGCTCCAAGTCCAGCATACCCACCGGATTTCTCGTGTCCACTGTTGCCTCTTTTTCAGTTCTAACAAAAGGGCTCTAACTCATGCAAGCATACATGTGTCAACAAGTAATACAAAGCAAGTAAAGTATTGATCCCACAGGGAAAGTTGTCTAATTTAAATCACTATGCATCAATTAAATCACTATATTTATATGCTCAAACTAATGAATACGGTTGGTGAATTACTCTAATTGCAATTAAAAATTAAAACAAGAATAAAGATGTAATAATCAAATCTGAAAGTAATGAGATCCTAACTTCATTTAATACTTCATCTAATCACCACTATCATGCAAGACTTATTAATGTATCATAGGAAAGTAGCCAAGAGCACAAAAAGAGTCATAGCCATTTTTCAATGTACTATGACCTACTTACACAACATCCACAAGCGATAGACTCTATGTAATCATCAATATAACCAAAATCACTATATGTCTATGTGAAATTGCAACCATATTGAATTTAAGCACAAGCCCTTATTCTAACTCATTCAGTGAAACAGTATATATGTCTATCTGGTTCATGAAATACACAAGCCATACAAAACAACCCCATAGATGTATGCTATCATGATTACAATCCATACTTGCATGTTCATTGTCAATTCCATACAAGTACTGAAAATGACTGGTGATCAAGCATTCACACATGCAAAACAACCATGATAGAAATCCCATATGATATGTAAAACAGTCCAGCATTCAAGCATGTAACTAAACTACATATTAAAATCCGTTAGAATCCCATAATGGAGTTTACTTCACGACTGAACCAAAAGCCATTATGGGATCAAACCTAAACATGGCTAATAAGCATGCAATTGAAAGATGAAGGATAGAAACTATCAAACCAATTGTTGATTATAATCCACTAGTAACGTTCAAATCCTCGTATAAATCAAGCACAATAATAATAAAAATCCACATTGATAGAGAATTCCAAGAAGAATTAGAAAAGTTAGAGTTTAGGCTTTGTTCTACGTTGGAGTCTCTCTCAAAGTGTAAACCCTAGTTATGAAAATGAAAATACGCAAAAACTGACTAATGATACGTCTGACCCCAGTCAGAAATCGTTTTAAATCAATTACAACCCTTTTTATTTAAAAAATTAAAATAAACAAATCTGCAGCTACAGGCCTCGAGTGAGGCCTGCGCTCCCCCTGTGTAATCCTCACGCGGGCACGCAACTTGTAGTGTGTAATATTGTCCAGACGAGTGCTCGCTCGAGCGCGCGTCCCCAAGCTTGTCCTGCCGCTCGGCCGCGCGGCTTCTGCAACTTTGAGTTCTGGTTCTGCTGCTGCAACTGATCTGTTCCGCTGCTCCTTCCTTTGTCCATCCACGCTTAGTCTTCTGCTTTACTTGATCCTCATGCCACGCATATCCCAGCTTGTGCCTCGCTTCATGCGTCCATTCGACTCATGCCTTCTAATTCCACCAAATTAGGTTGTTTCCTGCACTTTTTTACCAAAAGGAGTTTTAAGTATATGCAATGCAAAATAACATGAAATGCAACTAAAAACACACTAAAATGTACTTGAGATGGGCATAGTTCGCGTGAATTGGTATTCAATAAGTAGGTAAAAAACCCACTTATCAAATACCCCAAACTTGAAATGTTGCTTTCCCTCAAGCAATGCATACTAATGAACAATTGTTCAACTATATTACTATGCAACTAAATTATGATGCAACTAGTCTTACATTATTCCAGCTATCACGAAATTTAGTGCAAAATGCCTCAACGAATTTTTCCAGGTTCAAGAATACAGATTCAAACCAAACTGTAGGCATAATGACATGCACTCAGATAATTCATAAATGCTATAGAGATGCTGTGTGTATGTGTGTTATGTTCACCAAAACTTGATTTAAGCAAAGAATACACATGTTGAATTGCTCAAAACAGAAAATTATAGTTTAAATCAAGACTCACGTATACATATGCAACGAAGACTATTCCAACATATCAAAATAAACTGAGGTTCAACAATGGACTTAACTGCTTTATTACTACTCACGAGGGCAATTTTCGCACTTTCCCGCTGTGTTTATTGCTATACTTCTTTTCTTTTTCTTTTTTCTTTTTCACATGACTGTGCAATGCGTCATTCCATTAGGCAAACACTGCTACCCCTTAGCGAGCTTTCAACCAATGACTCCTAGACCATGAAAGACCTTAGGGCGCTAGGTGTTAAGACACCCCTACGGGCGTACTTACTCAAGCAGCTAGGGCCCCGAAATAAGACTAGTCAGTTATTGCTATTCGATTTTTTTTTTCTTCTTTTTTTTATATAGCATACCCATGTTTTCCCAAATTTTGCAAATCAATGGTTTCAACGGTCTAAGTTCACTTTCCTCATATTTCCCTTTTTAAAACTACATTTTCTATCGAGCAATGCAACACATAATTCTTATACCTACAAGTAATTGTTAACACGTTCATGCAAACCGAAAGCATTTAAACATCATTACGAATTGCATTGTGTAAAACGTTATATCTCAGCTCATGTTATCTCAAAATACTCAAAAAATCCTTCAAAATTCACTATCATCATAGGCTAGACAAAATTTCCATAAAGCTTAGAACTGCGAGACATGCAAGCAAAAAAAATAAATTCTAACACATAAAACAAATAAACTAAACATGAACATGAAAAATTTAAACTAATAATGCAAATGCAAAATTTAAACTAATCATGCAAAAACTCTATATGCTACTATACTACTATCCCCAATACCCCCAAACTTATAATATTCAATGTCCCATTGAATGAAGGTAAAGGGTAACGAAAAACTCCCCTAATGATCAGTGGTACCACCCTCCTTGGGTGGTGAATCTGGTGGTGGATATGGCACTACTGTCCCGAACTGAGGCCACTCAAGCGTTGTCCCTTGTAGTGTAAAAGCCTCGGCTAAGGCCCTCGTGAGTCCCGTCACAAATGCTCCAAAATTATCGTACATGGCATCGACTTTTCGCTCTAACCTTCGGAGCTGGCAATCACCATGGGCAACAGGTGCTTACACGGACGGGCCTGCCTCATCTGTCTGAGGGGCTGCTGTGATGTCTCTGGAAAAATAGGCTGAATGATAAAACCTAATCCTCGCGGATGCGGTTCGCCTCCTGCCCAATCCTTAAATTTTGCAATAGTGGCATGAGTTATGTCTTGGCTTGGGTATTGCATTTGTTCGTTGCCCCAGTTGCATCCCTGATGAGCACATAGCATAGCAACCACTGATGCGTGAGGAATGCTCCCAGTGGTGCCTCCTCGCAGATATCGTAACATATTCTGATTGATGAGATGGCCAATATCAATGTATTTCCCGGTGATTATGCCCCACAGAATAATTTCCCTCTCCACTGTGATCTCGTGCTAATGAGAGGAAGGCACAAGCTTGGCACATATGAACAGATTCCACGCCTTTGCATATCAGTTCAGGGCTGCGGCTGGGAATATGCAAGGTTGATTCCTGCCGACTTTATAGGTCCATTTCGTGCCAGGAACGCATAATTCAGCAATAACCAACTCCAAGTCTGTCTCTGAATGTGCACCGGTGACCGAATTAGCAGCTCCCGTTGGCGGTGTACCGTCAAGTCTAAAAATTGCTCGGATGGCAAAAGGCCTGTAATCTATCTTAAAACTGCAAACCATTGATATACCTCTCATGGTGACCTTGGCATTGGCATAAAACTCTCAGACTATGCTCATCGGAATGGGCGTGGGAGTGGCAGTCAGTCCACCCCAGCCTCTCTCATGAATCATGGCACATAACTGTCCATCTTGCCCTTCCAGTTTGAAATCGTACTCCTTCACAAACGTCTTCGCCACAATGTTGTAATACTCCTGCTAAGCTTCCAAGTTTAGAAACTTGGTGTGATCAACAATATCCTCCCCTTGACTGCCCGAGGAAGATGAAGAAGAAGATGAAATAGAGCGAGCTCTTTTCGGACCCATTTGCTTTGAGACAGATAGTGCAGATGATTTGACTGAGAATGAAGAAGAACTAGTGATGAGAATACTCTCAAGTTTGTTTCTACCCAACTAAATCAGAATCCCTAGTTTATATCAGTGGATGAGAGCGTGGGTTTGAGCTTTGAACGTGGAGAGAATCATGGATATATAATTGAGAGATGTACGACTTCACTTTGTAATTGGTAGAGAGATAGAGACGTGAGTTATGGAGAGACAGTGTGATTTTCGTTTCTATTTTGATTGCAAATGAGAGTCCAATTGATCTCCATCACGTTTTTAAACTTAAAAAATTTTCCACCTCTGATGTCGCACGCGGCAGAGTGAGGTTTTAATGGGCTGAGCGCGCGGGCGCGCAGTTGACAAATTTGGTTTGGCAGGTATATCGCGCGGGCGTGCGGGTCTGTGCTGAAATTGTTACGTGGTCGCACGTCCCTGATACCTGCACTGGTAGCTATTATTTTTTTAGAATATGCAATACAGAAATGCCTGATCTCCAATACACCTGCAATAACATCAATAGACCTTATCAAAGCATGGTTTACTAAATAAAAATGGATGCCTATTCTATCACCCTAATTTCAGTGCAATGCACGAACATGCTCTTCTATGATTCGTCTACGATGAATAAGCATATAAAGGTACTCATACTATCCTAACAAGTAATGAAAATAAACTAAACCAAAAAACTTGAACTGAATAAATACTAAGTAGAGATGGAAACAATGGGTTGCCTCCCATTAAGCGCTAAGTTATAGTCAATTAGCTTGACTGTCTCTAAGTCTCACGTTGAGGATAGAATCGAGTTGACTTTCATTCTATCCACCTCACCACCAGAATCAATCTTCAATCTCTGGCCATTTACTTTAAGATGCTTGTTCGGAAACTTATCACATACTGCAATGGTTCCATACTGTGGAGTGGTATCCAGATATTGAACGAATTTATTTAATTCCTCATTCTCCACATCTGAATTTTTAGCAATGATACTTCTCAACGGTTCACAATACACTATACTCTGTACTTCATCATTTAGAACCCGGTTCACCACATCAAACCGGAAGCATTCTTCTTCATCTGTTGGGAACTTCATTGCCTTAAAGACGTTAAAGGTCACCATCTGATCATGTACACGTATCGCGAGTTCCCCTTTTTGCACATCTATTGAAGTCTTGCCTGTGGCTAAGAATGGTCTTCCCAGTATATAATTGGTATATTTTTATCTTCCTCATAATCCAAAATGATGAAGTCAGTCGGAAAGATAAATTTGTCCACCTTCACCAAGACATCTTCAACAAGTCCCCGTGGATACGTGATGGATCTGTCAGCTAATTGCAACGACATGTTTGTCGGCCTTGGAGACGGTAATCCCAATTGGGTGAACAATGACAAAGGCATTAGATTGATACTTTCCCCAAGATCACACAAACATTTTTCAAAATTCATCTTCTCGATTGTTCAAGGAATTGTGAAGCTGCCCGAATCCTTCAGCTTAAGGGGTAACTTCTACTGAAGCACTGCACTGCATTCTTCTGTCAAGGCTACTGTCTCAAATTCGTCTAATCTCCTCTTCCATGACAGTATACCCTTCATGAACTTTGCATAACTTGGCATTTGTTCCAATGCCTCGGCGAAAGGTATATTGATTTGCAACTTTTTAAATATCTCCAGAAACTTACTGAATTGCTTATCTTCCCTTTGCTTGTTTAATCTTTGCGGATATGAAACTTGAGGGTGAACTGGTGGTACTGAACTCTTAAGCTTCTCCTCTGAACCTGCTTTATCTATCTCTTCCTGCTGAACCTCAGACTTTTCCAGACTTTCTTCTTTAGCAACTGATTGCTTTTCCTCGCGCGGTCGCGCGGCCTCCTGAGTATAATTGGGCGCGGGCGCGCGACTTACAATTTCTGCATTGTTTTTCCAAGACCGTAGTGTAATTGCTTGGCACTGATCCTTCCTATCTCTTCGTGGATTTGTCTCTATATTACTGGGTAATGAACCCTAGGGCCTGTTGTTAAGCACGTTCACCATTTGTCCCATCTGAGTTTCCAGATTCTTAATAGCCACTACTTGGCTTTTGATCATAACCTCTGTATTTGCCATGTACTTTAACATCATCTCCTCCCATTTCTGATTTCATTTCTTATGGAGGTGCAGCTGGAATGTGATGTTGTTGTTGTTGAGAAAATCCCGGTGAAAACGGTGGTTTTGGTGTAAACTGTGGCTGAGATGGCTGTGGCTGAAACTGTTAATTCGTCTGAAACTTATTCTGCTGATTTCCTTGGTTATTTAACCAGCTAAAGTTTGGATGATTTTGGTTGTTGGGGTAGTATGTGTTCTAAAATTGTCCTTGATCTTTCCTGTAGTTGCTCACATACTGCACTGACTCTGAGCTGATAGCATATTGATATGTCGAGTGTGACCCCGCAAAAATCTCATAGACGAAGGCAACTGTTTTCGTCTTGCTTTCTGCCAATGTATCTATTTTCTTTGCCATCGCTGCCATCTGTGCCGACAACTGAGTAATAACATCTACTTCCAACACACCTTCAACCTTGGGATATGGCATTCGAGATGTTGGATTCTAAAAATCGTGTGATGCCATTATCTCGATAAGGTTATAGGCTTCCTCATAGCTTTTTGCCCATAATGCCCTCCTGCAGCTGCATCTACAATCGGCCTAGACTGCCATCCCAATTCATTATAAAATGTGTTGATCACCATCCAATCTGGCATACCGTGATGTGGACACTTTCTCAGCGTCTCTTTTTATCTCTCTTGTGCTTCATATAAAGACTCGCCCTATTGTTGCTCAAACTGAGAGATAGTTGTCCTCATCTTTGCAGTCTTAGCCATTGGGAAGAAATTGGCTAAGAACTTCTATGCTAAGTCCTCACATGTAGTTATAGATCATGCTGACAAAGAATGAAGCCAACTTTTTGCTTTATCCCTCAATGAGAATGGAAACAACCTCTGTCTAATAGCATCCTCCATCACCCCGTTGTATTTGAATGTGTCACAAATCTTAATGAAACTCAAAAGGTGTTCATTCGGATCATCCGTAGCAGCACCCCCAAACTGAACAGTATTCTGTACCATCTGAATAGTGCCCATTTTTATCTCGAATGTATTGGCTGCTATCGCTGGTCTAACTATGCTAGACTGTAGTCCATTAATATTTGGCATGGAATATTCTCTAAGAGCCCTATGCTCCTCTCTTTGCTCTTCTCCTTGTCCCTCGGCTGCCATATTAGATGTAGTACTCTCTAATTGTGCTTGTAAATTCCTACGAACACTCGCTTTCCAACCTCTCCCGTTTATGTTATCCTGAGCAGGTGTTAAGTCGGGATTGGATGACCGCGTGCGCATAAAAAGTTATACACGTTCCAGAAACAAAAACAAAAAATGGAAAATGAGATAAGAGTAGAATTGTCTAAGTCATATGGGAGCTATCTTTGATACTTCTAAATTAACCTCACTTTCACTTCACAATTTACAATAGTTAGCACAATAGCAAGTAAAGATCGATCCCACAGAGGGTAAAGTTGTTTTACAATTATTCTACTAGATCAACAGAAAATAAAGATGGGAGTTTTTGAGAATTATTTTTAAACTAAGAAAACAAGAATTAATGAGAAAATTAACCAAATATGTAAAAACTTCAGTTCTGCAATTCAGTTTCACCAAGTACAACAATCAATTAATCAAGTTATTAGTATTTTTCCTTCAATGAAACTATTACCCCTAGATAACAATAAGCTCTGCTATCCGAAATTCTCCTTAGATTTTCACTATATGAAATAAGCTCTTCACCAGATTCTAACTACCATACAACCTAGAACAAACTCTTTAGATTTAATATAATAGAAGCATTAAAAAAATAGAGAATTAGGCTAATCCAAGCAACAAACACATAAGCTCAATTTGTTTAACTTATTTTCTGATAATCTTAGCAATATACAAAAGCTTGTCCACAATTATTTTTACCAAGTTGGTACTTATGAAGAAGACAAATATCAATTACACGCAATACCAATCTTAATCTAGCATATGATAATGATCAAACTAATTCAATTGGCCATATTAAATCAATTAGATCAAATAGCATGCAATTAATGAAAATAGATAATCAGAAGAAATTTCACACAAGAAGGAATAAATAATAATACTCAATTAATCAATTACTTGTAACAAGGATTCACCTCTCTTTAGAACTGAATAAAAAGAACTAGCCTGACATGCTCTTGAATCTGCACTTCAATAGATGATAGTTGATAATTGAATGAATAAAATCCTGACTAGCATCCTCTATTTATAGTGCTAGACAAAGTCCTAAATCCTATAGGAAGTTGAATTCCAAATCCTAAAAGGAATTAATAATTACACTAATTTTCATAAAAAAATAGAATTCAATTTGGAAATAAATCTTAGTATAAAGGAAATCCTAAATCTAATACAATTAACGTGTCTTCATTTCCTTGGCGCCTTCGGATTGTATTCTTTCTGCGTGAAGCTGTGGAATTTCCTTGTTGAACTTGGAGATCAATGTACTTCAGTTGATATCAATTGCATGGAAATTAAGGTGGCTGAACATGACTAACAATCCGTGGCCCACGTGACCTTTATTGATGACTTGTAAATCATGTCCCATTCATGCTGCCCACTTTTTTATATGTTAACCTTTACCGCTTTACATGAATACCCACTTGACTAACCTCCATTTGCATGTCCTAGTCATAACTCCACGTGAGATGAAATTTTGATAGGCCCACGAGCTTGTAACATTAAGGTGTTAATCCCTTGGTTCAAAAATGCTCAATTTGCCTTCAAATTATTTCCAAAATCATAGAACCCATCAATTGTACCTAAAATAAAAATATAAAAATAATGAGTTTATTTAGGCACAAAATAAATACAAAAGATTAAATATTAAGGAATAAAAAAATAATAAATTTCATACTCATCAAATTCCCCCACACTTATCTTTTTACACGTCCTCGTGTAAACCAAAAATTTGATTTCCAAATCAGCCACAGTGTCAAAAGATTTCAAGATACAAATCATGAATATCAACATTAAATTTGCATAAATCTAATCAACGCCTTATCAATCAACTCACAATGAACAACCTTACTATTTTACCAATTAAGTTCATTAAACCAAATTGTAACCACATAAGAAACTTTCCAAAAATCTACATACTTACTCAACTTAGTTACCATGAAGCAAAAACCGTGCACACTGACTCACAACAAAGAAAAAAAAATTTCTTGCTTTTTAAGTTTTTCATAGAAACTTCTTTTTAGCACAATGAATGTATTTTCATGCTTCTTCTTTTTTTCGTATATTTTTTCTCTTTTCTTGACATGTGCAATGTCTCCTTTTCTTATGCTTTACAGAGTTACCCATTAGCGAACTTTCCACCAACGACTCCCAAACCAGATGATCTTAGGGCGCTAGGTGTAGAGACACCCCTAAGGCTTACTTATTCAAGTAACAAAGGCCACAAAAGTCGACTAGTGAAGCTGCTTTTATCCATCGCACTTTTCAGCGTGAATACCGATGCTTCCCGAGGCTTAGATACCCAGTTATTTCGCACAATGGACATTGAAGCAGATTTTTAATTTTCATCTTCTTTTTTTTTCATTCATCATTTTATTCACATGGTTCTGCAACAACATAAGCAAGTTAAATAGTTCTAAGTCGTGATATCAGTGCACATAGACAACTCCACAAATAATTTAGCTAAATAAACATGCTTCTCATATTCAAGTACTCATGTATCACAAATTCAATTCAAATCAATTACTATGGATCATGGCTTAGTTGTCATCATTCATTAACAAATTAAGCATCAAACAGATTTCGAATTTTAGCATCAATTTTCAATCTTTGACTTTAACCTTCGAACACATAGGCAAATAGAATCGTGGAACCCAAGTTTTCAGAATTTTTTTTGTTCAACTTTCCATCAAAATTAGATTATTATTCCTACATAAAATAAAACCTAAATCTCCCCCCCCCCACACTCAAACCGTACATTGTCCCCAATGTAAGAAAATCATGCAAAGAAGAAAATACTACTACCGAACATGTAATAAAAAAAACAAAAAGGTAAAGGGATAGAAAAATCAAATCTGAGATCTTGGGTTGCCTCCCAAACAGCTGCCTGTGTTTAACGTCTTTGGTTTCGACTTCATGCCTCTCCTTTCAACTTTCATAGATCGGATCGTCTAGCTCCACCATCTCAATATTTTCCACCTGATGCCCCTCATAGAAAGGCTTTAATCTATGTCCATTCACCCTAAGGATTTTGTTTGTACTGGGGCTTTGAATCTCAACTGCACCATGAGGAAACACATTAGTGATAACAAAAGTACCAACCCATTTAGATCACAATTTACCTGGAAATGACTTAAGCTTAGAATGATATAGCAAAACTTTTTGTCCCATAATAAAGGTTTTTCGCACAATCTGCTTATCATGAAAAGCTTTGGTCTTTTCCTTGTAAATCTTTGAACTTTCATAGGCTTCATTCCTCAATTCTTCTAACCCTTGTAACTGCAATTTTCTATGTACTCCAGTTGCCTCCAAACTCATGTTGCACTGCTTGATTGCCCAAAAAGCCCTATGCTCCAACTTAACAGGTAAGTGGCATGGTTTTCCAAACATAATCCTGTATGGTGACATCCCAATAGGTGTTTTGTACGCAGTTCTATAGGCCCAAAGTACATCATCTAATCTCAGACTCCAATCTTTTCTGTTCGGGTTGACTACCTTCTCCAAAATGGATTTGATCTCTCGGTTAGACACCTTAGCTTGACCATTACTCTGCGGATGGTAGGATGTAGAAACTTTGTGTAGAACATTGTATTTTTTGAACATAGCCGCTAACACCCAGGGAATCTCAACATGGATGGAAAGTGACTGCTCATCTGGGAAAGATTCATGTAAAAGTAGCTCCTCCTCGTCTCTGAATAACCTACTCAAGTGATCTGCTACTAAGTTATCTACACCTTTCTTATCCTTGATCTCTAAGTCGAATTCTTGTAGGAGCAGAATCCATCGAATAATTCTTGGCTTAGAATCCCTCTTGGTGAGCAAATACCTGAGAGCAGCATGGTCAGAATAAACTATAACTTTAGTACCAAGCAAATATGATCAAAATTTATCTAAAGCAAAAACCACAGATAGAAGTTCTTTTTCAGTTGTGGAATAGTTTATCTGAACCTCATTCAAAGTCCTCGAAGCATAGTAGATGGCATGAACGGCTTTGTTAATTCTTTGTCCCAAAACAACCCCCACTGCATAGTTGCTTGCGTCACACATGATCTCAAATGGCAATTTCCAATTTGGCGGTTGAATGACATGAGCAGAAGTTAATAATTTCTTTAAAGTGTCAAAAGCCTCCTTGCATTCATCATCAAATTGAAAGTCCACATCTTTTTGCAGCAACTTACATAAGGGTAATGCAATCTTCGAGAAGTCCTTGATAAATCTTCGATAAAATCCTACGTGACCAAGAAAAGAGCGAATCTCCCATACGCTGACGGGGTAAGGAAAAGCAGATATAACATCTATCTTAGCTTTATCAACTTCAAGACCTTTAGATGACACAACATGAACAAGTACTATTCCATGTTCTACCATGAAATGACACTTTTTCTAATTTAGAACAAGATTAGTTTCCATGCATCTATCTAGAACACAATTTAAATTATCTAAGCATACATCCAAAGAATCACCATGAACTGTGAAATCATCCATTAAAACCTCGATGCATTCTTCTAAAAGATCCGAAAAAATGCTTACCATGCATCGTTGAAAAGTACCTGGGGCATTACACAGTCCAAAAGACATCCGTCGATAAGTAAAAGTACCAAAGGGACATGTGAATGTGGTCTTCTCTTGGTCCTCGGGTGCAATCACAATCTGGTTATATCCTGAAAAACCATCTAAAAAATAATAATAAGTGTGCTCAGCTAATCTCTCTAACATTTGATTCATAAAAGGAGGAGGAAAGTGATCTTTTCTTGTTACAGCATTTAATTTTCTATAATCTATACACACTCTCCACCCTATTTGCATTCGTGTGGGCACCAACTCATTATCATCGTTCTTGACAACGGTAATTCTAGATTTCTTTGGGACTACCTGCACTTAACTCACCCATTGACTATCAGAGATGAGATAGATGATACCAGCATCAAGTAGTTTGAGCACCTCTTTTTTCACCACCTCCATCAAGGGTTGATTTAATCTCCTTTGTGCATATCTTGTAGGCTTAGCTCCATCCTCTAACATTATCCGATGCATGCACATGGTAGGACTAATACCCTTGATATCCGCTATTGTCCAACCAAAAATTATAACATGGTCCCTTAGGACTCTCATCAATTTTTCTTCCTGCACCTTGGTTAGATTACTAGCAATAATTATAAGTAAAGTGTCATTAGTCCCCAAATATGCATATTCTAAATGAGCAGGTAATTGTTTCAATTCTAGAATTGGGGCTTGTACAACGGAAGGTAATAACTTTTGATGAGAAACAAAAAATTGAATAGAATATACTATTGACTTACTGGAGAATTTTGGCAATGAATGTAATGCAGCTACATTCTCCTTCAATTCCTGGGTTGGCACAATATTTTCTTCCCTGTCTATGTCCAAACTGTTGGTAATTGCAATCTCCAAACTGTCCCTATGTAGTTGTTCAAAAGCTTTTTGCACCAAGGAGTCTCTCACATCGATAGCAAAAACCTGTCCTATATCACTAGGGTACCTCATGGAATCATAGATGTTAAACTGAATCTTCTCGCCATCAAACTCCATAGTCAAAGTCCCATTATGCACATCGATCATGGTTCTTGCTATTTTCAGGAAGGGTATTCCTAACAAGATGTGGGAAGGGTTTGGTGATGTATCATCTTCAATATCCACAATGTAAAAATCTGCAGGAAAGATTAGTTCGTTCACCTACACTAAGACATCTTCAATTACCCCTCGGGGGTAAGTGTTAGTACGATCTACCAATTAGATAATCACACCAGTATTTTTCAAAAGGTCTTAGATTTAAGGAAGCATAAATAGATAGTGGCATAACACTAATTGAAGCTCCTAAATCTAGCATGGCTTTTTCAAATCTGGTGTTTCCTATTTTACATGGGATTGTGAACATTCCTAGATCTTTACATTTAGGAGGCATTTTTCTTTGAAGAACAGCAGGTACATTTTCTCCAACTGTGACTTTTTCATCATTTTGCAATTTTCTTTTATTAGTGCATAATTCTTTTAAAAATTAAGCATACTGTGGCACTTGTTTAATTGCATCAAGGAGACGGATGTTCACTTCTACTTTTTTAAAAGTTTCCAAAATTTCTTTTTTTGTTTCATCTTTCATTGAGGTTTTAGAATTTCTTGGATGAAAGGGAAGAGGAATGTTTTTAACCTGATTAGAAGGGTTATATTGTACCTTGGATTTTTCTGTTTTCTTCTTAGCTGCTTCCTCTTCAAACTCTACGGAGGTCGGTGGTGTATCCAACTGCGTTCCATTCCGTAAAGTTATGGCACTTGCATTCTCCCTTGGGTTGACTACTGTTTGAGATGGTAATTTTCTTGAGCCTCTGGATTCCAATATCCCCACAGTTGTAGCTAGTTGTCCTACTTGGTTCCTTAAATCTTGAACCGAAGTTTTTGTCTCTTGCTGGAACTGTTGTGTGTCTGATTCATGAACTGTTGTGTTTGTCCCATGAATTACTGTGTCTGCCCCATGAATGCTTTGAACATATCCTCCAATGATGTTCTAGTAGGTGCAGGGACTACTTTCTTCAGTTGATATTAAGGTTGGGTTGGTTGGAAGCCCTACTGCCTAGGTGGAAATGCAGGTGGTGCCGCTTGCTTGCTCCCATAACTCAGATTTGGATGATCCCTCCATCCTGGGTTATATGTGTTTGAGTACGAATCATACTTTTTCTGCGGTTGTGACTGATAGTTTCCCAGTGCATTAGCTTGCTGCACAGCCTCATCATCTTGTAATTTTGGGCATTCATCTGTATTGTGATTTGGTTGTAGACATATTCCACAAACCTTTGCAATTGACAGTTGACCTGTAGCTAATTGTCTAACCATAGAAGTTAATTCCGAAATTTGTTGACCATAATCACAAGTGCTTACCTCGTTTACCCTTACTGGTGCATGATTTGTTCTAGTGCCATATTGTTGCGAGTTTGCTGCCATGTTTGCAATTAAATTCCTTACAGCCTCTGGGGTCTTGTCAACCAGTGCTCCTCCGCTAGCTGCATCGATCATGCGTCTATCCATCGGTACCAACCCTTCGTAGAAATACTGAAACAGGTGTTGTTCATCTATTTAGTGCGGTGGACAGCTGGAACAAAGCTTTTTGAATCTTTCCCAATACTCGTATAGTGTCTCCCCACTGAATTGTCTAATCCCATTGATCTCCTTCCTTATGTTGGCTAGTCTTGAGGTTGGGAAGTATCTCTCCAATAACAACTGCTTAATGTCATTCCAAGATTGTATTAAACCAGAGGGTAGGTAATACAACCAATCCTTTGCCAAATCTGCTAGGGAGAATGGGAATGCTCTCAACTTGATTTGCTCTTCGGTGATTCTGTGTAGTTTCATGGTGGAGCACACCACATGAAATTCCTTTAGATGTTTGTAGGGGTCCTCACCTGTAAGACCACGAAAAGTAGGCAGTAAATGGATTAGTCCTGATTTAAGTTCAAATGTAGCATCTAAATTAGGATATTCAATGCACAGAGGTTGTTTATTTAAATTAGGAGTTGCCAAATCCCTGAGAGTTCTATTGTTGTTTTGAATCGCCATCTCTTCTTCTTTATCAGAATTGGTGGATGATTTGTTGGATAATAATAACAAAGCTAAGTTGAGGCCTTGTAATGATGCAGAAGCTTCGTCTATATCTGTAGAAGACCGTTGAATTTTAAGTTTTTCCTTCTTTAGCCTCCTTGCAGTCTTCTCAATCTCTGGATCAAAATCTAATATAGTAGCCTGAGAAGATCGAGTCATAAAACAAGAACAAAACAAATAATGGAATAAAAACAAAATGACAAATTACTCCCCGCCAACGGCATCAAAATTTGGGAGCTGTCGTTGATTCTCCTAAATTAACCTCACTTTCAGTTCACAATTTATAATTGTTAGCACAGTAGCAAATAAGGATCGATCCCATAGAGAGTAAAGTTATTTTAGAATTATTCTACTATTTCAACAGAAAATAAAGATGGGGATTTTTGAAAATTATTTTTAAACTAAGAAAACAGGAATTAATGATGAAATTAACCAAATATGTAAAAACTTCAATTCTGCAATTCAGTTTCACCAAGTACAACAATCAATTATTCAAGTTATTATTATTTTTCCTTTAATGAAACTATTAGTCCTAGATAATAATAAGCTCTGCTATTCGAAATTCTCCTTAGATTTTCACTATATGAAATAAGCTCTTCACCATATTCTAACTACCATACAACCTAGAACAAGCTCTCTAGATTTAATATGATAGAAGCATTAAAAAATAGAGAATTAGGCTAATCCAAGCAACAAACACATAAGCTCAATTTGTTTAACTTATTTTCTGATAATCTTAGCAATATACAAAAGCTTGTCCACAATTATTTTTACCAAGTTGGTACTTATGAAGAAGACAAATATCAATTACACGCAATACCAATCTTAATCTAGCATATGATAATGATCAAACTAATTCAATTGGCCATATTAAATAAATTAGATCAATTAGCATGCAATCAATGAAAACATATTATCAGAAGAAATTTCACACAAGAAGGAATAAATAATAATACTCAATTAATCAATTACTTGTAACAAGGATTCACCTCCATTTAAAACTGAATAAAAAGAACTAGCCTGACATGCTCTTGAATCTGTACTTCAATAGATGATAGTTGATAATTGAATGAATAAAATCCTGACTAGCATCATCTATTTATAGTGCTAGACAAAGTCCTAAATCCTATAGGAAGTAGAAATCCAAATCCTAAAAGGAATTACAAATTACACTAATTTCCATAAAGAAATAGAATTCAATTTGGAAATAAATCTTAATATAAAGGAAATCCTAAATCTAATACAATTAACGTGTGTTGATTTCCTTGACGCCTTCGGATTGTATTCTTTCCGCGTGAAGCTGTGGAATTTCCTTGTTGAACTTGGAGATCAATGTACTTCAGTTGATA
Organism: Panax notoginseng; assembly: GCA_016801055.1. NCBI lineage: Eukaryota > Viridiplantae > Streptophyta > Magnoliopsida > Apiales > Araliaceae > Panax > Panax notoginseng. The sequence goes on along the minus strand of CM029017.1, from coordinate 92,685,896 downwards.
TCAATTGCATGGAAATTAGGGTGCCTGAACATGACTAACAATCTGTGGCCCACGTGACCTTTATTGATGACTTGTAAATCACGTTCCATTCATGCTGCCCACTTTTTTATATGTTAACCTTTACTGTTTTACATGAATACCCACTTGAATAAACTCCATTTTCATGTCCTAGTCATAACTCCACGTGAGATGAAATTTTGATAGGCCCACGAGCTTGTAACTTTAAGGTGTTAATCCCTTGGTTAAAAAATGCTCAATTTGCCTTCAAATTATTTCCAAAATCATAGAACCCGTCAATTGTACCTAAAATAATAATATAAAAATAATGAGTTTATTTAGGCACAAAATAAATACAAAAGATTAAGTATTAAGGAATAAAAATATAACATATTTCATACTCATCATTATACAGTATAGCTTAAAACTAATGATAATAATAAAAATTAAATGCCTTTCCCCGGCAACGGCGCCAAAAACTTGTTGCCTCTTTTTCAGTTCTAACAAAAGAGCTCTAACTCATGTAAGCATACATGTGTCAACAAGTAATACAGAGCAAGTAAGTATCGATCCCACGGGGAAAGTTGTCTAATTTAAATCACTATGCATCAATTAAATCACTATATTTATATGCTCAAACTCATGAATATGATTGGTGAATTACTCTAATTGCAATTAAAAACTAAGACAAGAATAAAGATGTAATAATCAAATCTGAAAGTAATGGGATCCTAACTTCATTTAATACTTCATTTAATCACCAATATCATGCAAGACTTATTCACGTATCACAGGAATGTAGCCAATAGCACTAAAAGAGTCATAGCCATTTTTCAATGTACTATGACCTACTTACACAGCATCCACAAGCGATATACTCTATGTAATCATCAATATAACCAAAATCACTATATGTCTATGTGAAATTGCAACCACATTGAATTTAAGCACAAGCCCTTATTCTAACTCATACGGTGAAACAGTATATGTCTATCTGGTTCACGAAATACACAAGCCATACAAAACAGCCCCATATACGTATGCTATCATGATTACAATCCATACTTGCATGTTCATTGTTAATTCCGTACAAGTAATGAAAATGAATGGTGATCAAGCATTCACACATGCAAAACAACCATGATAGAAATCCCATATGATATTTAAAATAGTCCAGCATTCAAGCATTCAACTAAACTACATATTAAAATCCGTTAGAATCCCATTATGGAGTTTAGTTCATGACTGAACCAAAAGCTATTATGGGATCAAAGCTAAACATGGCTAATAAGTAAACAATTGAAAGATGAAGGATAGAAAACGATCAAACCAATTGCTGATTATAATCCACTAGTAACATTCAAATCCTCATATAAATCTAGCACAATAATAATAAAAATCCACAATGATAGAGAGTCCCAAGAAGAATTAGAAAAGTTAGAGTTTAGGCTTCATTCTATGTTGGAATCTCTCTCAAAGTGTAAACCCTAGTTATGAAAATGAAAATACGTAAAAACTGACTAATGATACGTCTGACCCCAGTCAGAAATCGTTTTAAATCAATTACAACCCTTTTAATTTAAAATTAAAATAAAATAAATCAGCAGCTACAGGCATCGTGCACGACCGCGCGCTCCCTCAGTGTAATCCTAACGTGGGCGCGCAACTTGCAGTGTGTAATGTTGTCTAGCTGGGTGCTCACACGGGCGCGCATCCCCAAGCTTGTCCTACCGCGCGGCCGCGTGGCTTCTGTAACTTTGAGTTCTGGTTCTGCTGCTGCAACTGATCTGTTCCGCTGCTTCTTCCTTTGTCCATCCACGCTTAGTCTTCTACTCCACTTGATCCTCATGCTACACATATCCCAGCTTGTGCCTCGCTTCATGCGTCCATTCGCCTCGTGCCTTCTAATTCTACCAAATTAGGTCGTTTCCTGCACTTTTCACCAAAATGAGTTTTAAGTATATGCAATGCAAAATAACATGAAATGCAACTAAAAACACACTAAAATGTACTTGAGATGGGCATAGTTCGCATGAATTGGTATTCAATAAGTAGGTATAAAACCCCCTTATTAGTGATATGGGTATGGTATATTGAGAGATGGCTATACTTTACTTTCGTGTTCTTGACTAATAATCTGGTATAATTAGTTTGGTTTAACATGAAATGTATGGATTTAAATGAGTCAATAGATGAAATTGTGATCTCAGGTCTTCATTATCTAGTCCCACTCTAGGGATAGTTAGATTTATTTAATTTCATAGTTTTAATATAAAGCATAAAATCATTCATTTAGATAAGACTGAGCTGGTTACGGGTTAATGCTTGGTGAACTTTATTAGTTAATTCTGCGTGGGAACGATACTTTACTTACTCTTTATTACTTGTTGACAGTGTATACTTGCACGCATATATTGATTGGTAAAACAACCAACAATCACATATAATCCATAATTGATAGAATACACATGAACACCCAGATTACCTAAACCACTATATGTCTATGTGATTTACAAATAATTAGGGTTTAAGCCCAAGTCCTCAATTGACTACGAGTGGTGCCTCGGTATATGTCTATCCTAAGCACGAATCATACATTCCATCACCATGTAGAACATAAAAACACAAGCTATCAAGATCAAATCTAAACCCATACTTCGTCTTTCAAGTTCATATGGGTTATCACAGTAATTGATGGCCAATCAACTAAGCAAGTAAGCATGAATCTTAATAGACAATCCCATAGAAATCAATAAGGCTAACAATGAAACATATCATAAATAACTAATCCATAGAATCCATTACAATCTTAGAATAGAAGTTAAATCATAATTGATTCAATTCTACCATCCACATATTGAATAAACATCATAAGATTACAAATAGGAATCAAAGAGAGGTTAAGAGTAGAGAATTGAAGTGCAAATCTGTTCTCTCGCTTCAATATTGAATCTCTGACGCTTTCCAATTGCTTCAAGTCTTCAACTCTAATCTAATCTAGCGTTCTAATTTAATCTAACCAAGAAAGAGAAGAAAATAACATATGTAACATGTTATGATCCCCCAAGGGTGGAATCCCCCTACATAGTAATAGTACGTCTAATATATAAGCCCTAATTGAATCTCCCTCTCCGTTACGCTTCAATTGCACTGTTTAGTGAAAAGTCAACTTTGGTCAACTTCCGAAGTGGCGCGACCGCGCAAGAATTGGCCTAAAGTTGGGCGCGGCCACGCTCAAGTGTTAAATTGCAACTTGTTTCTCTAGTGACTCGCGCGGCCGCGCAAGAAATGAACTACAAAGTCGCGCGCCCGCGCAGTTGATTTTCTACTGCAGTGTGCTCTGGTAAAATGTTCATAACTTTTTATCCGGGAAGAGTTACGGGACCTGCCACCTATCAAATCGAAGCTATCGACGAGCTCTACAACTTTCATTCTTTGAGTATTGAGAAATAATGCACGGATGAATGCTGAAATTAGATTGTAAGTGACAGCTATGTAAATGGTCATCCAAAACTGTGACGGTCAACGTTCGTTGGTACAAAGGTCATAACTCTTGCAACCGAACTCCGATTGGAATGATTCAAGATGTTTCGGAAAGATTAGAAGAAGATCTAAAACATATTCCAAGTTCCAAGCCAGGAACATGAAATGAACGTGATAGCCCAAATGATATCCGGATTGCTTTTCCTTGCGTTTTCATACCAATAGTCGCTCACATCGTTCCCAAGCATAAGATCTACAAAATGAACACAAAATCCATGAAAAGTAACTAAGAAACATGAGTATAAGCAACTAATTCAAGTAATAGATACCAGATAAGTAGGTATAAAACCAACTTATCATCCACCTCCACTATAACAGGAAGAACATTCAAATTTGGAAAACACGTTGTCCAAGTTCATAACTTCATGTGAGGATAGGAGGATTAACCAAGAGATATCGAGTCAAAATTTTACGGACCAAATGGAACAACTAATCAATGTCTCGAACATTTGTCCTTAATACACTTGGCTCTATAACATGGATTTCGAGACTAATGGTGAGCCTGAACCAAATCTGCAACTGGATGTGCCAAATGATATAGATGTTGAAAGAGAGGAGAGACTTGGGGACCAAGAAAAAGAGATCAGCGAAGATCTAACTTTGTGTACCAACGAAGATGAGCTGATTTTGATAGTGTCCCATGTACCTTCTCCACCAAAGTTTAAGGATCCGGGCAGTTTTTCAAGACCGTGACCAATTGGCAGTCATGTCGTATGCAAAGCTCTTTCTAACATAAGAGCTAGTACAACTATGGAGTCATGGTGGGATGAAAAGGAGAAGATAGAGGAAGATCCCATTGTGTTTACTAAGCTTCAATGCCCCAATCTGATCATAGGCATAATGGAGAAAACACCTAGTTGTTGGACGTTCTTAATAGGGAACCTATCTACAAAGAGCATGCTAGGTGACTTTAATTCAATGGCCTTTGCTAATGGGAACCTCCCAAAAGAGATGTTACTACTGATGGATGGAGGATTCCTCAATTTTCGAAGGGGAATTGGATAGAGAATTGAAGAAGTCAGGCTGAAACTATACAGCAAGCACTTATTGGAAGGCAACCCAAGTTTAATTTTTAGTTTTTATTAGATTTTATATTAGTAGCTTTGAATTTGCATTTATTTAGAATTTAATAAAACTATTTCTATCATTGTTTGCAGGTTATTCAAGTCAAATTCAAGTGCGGTGCCCGATTCATTCCAATGTACCTAACCTATTCTTCAGACTTCCCAGACAATGAGATAAATTGCTATATGTCAAGGAAGTCCTCTCTTTTAATTTTTCCTATCTTAGCCATTGAGGATAATGTCTGTTTTAAGTTTGGGGGTATTTATCATGTTTAGTATTTACTTAGGCAATGTTTTGATGGAATTTGATTTTGGCCAATGATAAGTGGGTGGTTGATATTGTTAACTTTTGGAGAATTTATGAGCATGCTTAGTCTATATTTTAACTCATTAGTTGGTTTTCACATTACTTGCGAAATTTTTGAAAAATTTTACATATCCATTTATTTAGCCAGTTGGGATTGACATTTTTTGGCTAAATGCTTATGAAAAATACCATTGCAAGTTGAGAAATCTTATTTGAGCATCAGTCGAAGTGAAAATTTGGCACTCACATAAGTTTAGGGGAAATCTTGGGGTATTTTTGAAAAACAAATATTGGAACCTTCCCGAGTTGAATAATTGAAGCATGTGGTGGGTCAAGATAGAGCGTATAACGCACTCCCCATAAACATAAGCACGAGATGGAGCGTAAAATGCACTCGTTCAATTAAAAGTGAAAAACGAGATGGACCGTAAAACACACTCATTCATGAAAAGTGGAAAGCGAGATGGAGCATAAAATGCACTCACTAAATAGAGAAAGATAATATATATGTTTGAAATACTTAGGAAGGGTTCATATGTGCTTAAAAGTTGAATACCCGGTTGATCCTCAAGAAATTTTTTTTGTGCTTCGTCTATTTTAGCGGTGATTGATGCGATAAGAAGTTTTGAGAGTTGTTTTCAAAATCTTTTATGAGTGTTGGTTTATCTTAGCTAAATCATGACTAGTTTGAACATATGGATGCACACACGCACTTAAAGGATAATGAGTAGATGTGAAGCTAATGAAAGTTATTGAAATTTTAGACATGACATTGTTTTGAAATTCTCTGCGGGTTAATATTTGTTGTAAACTTTGAGGCCATTATGTGAATTCATATTGATTCATTGTTTATGTGGACCATTGCTAGAGGATTAATTTTTCTAAATTGTATTTTTGCTTGAGGACAAGCAAAGGTTTAAGGTTGGGGGTATTTGATGAGTGAGTTTTATACACATGAATTGAATGCATTTGAGCTTAATCTTTTGGATGTTTTTAAGTGTTTATGTCTATTCGTGCATGTTTTACGTAGTTTTGTAGGAATTGGGATAAAAGTTACTTGTATCGACGTTTGCGGTTGCTAGATTCGCGTTTTCGGGTTGCCATTTACATAATAGTTATTTCAGAGCCAATTTCAGTATTGTTTCGGACCTTATTTCGAAAAACTCAAAGAATGAAAGTTGTAGATCTACATCTCCTCTTTCCGGAACATCTTGAATCATAAAAATCAAAGTTTGGACGAAGAAGTTATGGCGATTTTCCCAAAGGACGTCGGAGCAGAAAATTTCGAGAAATGAGGCCAGCGCCAGGATGCCCAAACAAGTCCTATCCCCAGCGTCGGGGCGCTAGAATGCAGTGTTACAGCGCCGGGCCCAGCATCAGGGTGCTGGAGAAGGGATTGGTCAAGCTTGGACGCGTTTTGGGTCGAATTTTGACATTTTTTTGACTCCAAATTGGATTGGTTTTGTTCCTAAGCTAAAAATGGGACTTGTAACCTATAAATACATGATATAAGGCATAAAATAAAGAGAGATTACATAGATTAGCTTAGATAAAATACTTCATTAGATTAGAACATAAACCCTAGTTCTTATTAGTTTTGGAGATTGAAACAACTTGAGGATCATTGAAGATTCAAAGCAGGAGCGGAAGAGGAGTCTCAAGACTACTGACAATAGATTCTAATCTCTTCTCTTCTCTTACTTTTATCTTTTAATGTTTATTCAGTTGTGGATTCTTAATTTTAATTCAATGATAATGAACTAATTCTTTTATTAAGACTACAAATTAAACCTTTTATGCCTATGAATTAATTATTTAATTTATTCCAATTATTTATGTCAAGGTGAATTGTTTATTATCTCTTGTGCGTTTTTGATTAATTATTTGGCCAGTAATTACTGTGTTACTCTAGAAGAATTCGGGAGATGAAATCTAGGATTGGAACTGGACATGATAACATATATGCTTAATTATTTGCATGAGATGAATAATCAGGGGCATGAATTGAATAGGAATATCTGTTCACTACATGTAACGAATTGGGAATTGGAACTTAACGGATTTGGTTCAATTATTTTGCATAGGAATATCGCAGGATTAATTGAATTGAATAAGAGTTATCTGTTCACTTGGGAAAGGGCTTTTAACAATTAGAATTCCTGTTAACAATTCAGGTGGCATAATAATTGGATTAATTGGATAATTGGTTTATAGCTTATAATTGGGGATATTGTAGTCTTATCTTTATTTATTTGAAATTCATTTATAAAGTAATCTAGTTTATTTGTTAATTTATTTTTCTTAATTAGAAAAATCACAATTTGCAGTTATTTAAATAAAATTTATTTGGTTAAGAGTTAGTACTTGGTAATTTTTATTAAATAATTCCTCGTGGGAACGTTACTTTTCTTATCACTTTATTATTTGTTAACCGTGTATACTGGCACGTATTCATTGATTGTGAAATTGATCAACACTTGTACTTCTCTGTCTCTGCTAGCTCAGCTCGTTGAGAAGATTCCTCGTACGTGTCTTCGGCTCATTCCCTCTTAGTGGACTTTTCTTTCAATTTGTTCTTCAGCTCCGCAATCTCCTCTGTCATTTATTCGTTCTCTCCTTCAGTATGGATCAACTTCCATTCGACATTACTTAGACGCCCATCTTAATCCCGGATCTCGTCATCCTTCTGCACCATCGAGATCTGACGTTCAGTTACTATCTCTTCCAACTCCTCGACTCTATCCTGAAGTTCCACATTGCGGTCGTATACTTCATCGTACATATGAGCTACGATTGAGTTTGGTAGAAACTCTTCTTCCTCGTCATCCTCATCCCCTTCCTACTGTGGCAGCTCAACGGGGTCCTCCTCATCCGTCTCTACCTCATCGTCCTCTTCAGGTAAACCCTCTTGATCAACCACTGTGACCAACGGAGATGACTCCCGTGGCATTAGTTGTTCCCAAACCACCTGAATATCTCGAGGCTCCTCCTCTTTAGGCATTTGGGGTCCTTCTTCCCAAGCCTGACTGGATTCTCCTATATTAGCCATCCTGACAACAAAATTTTAAATTTTAATTACTAATCATTACTACTCGACACTCACGAGCACATAGGTCGCAACCACATAAGCACATAAATTGTTTTATTACTTCTTTCTTAAAACTCGATAAGAGTTTATTATCACTATCTTTTCAAATCCCTATAAGGTTACTTCCTAAGGCTGTTTCCCACCTAAGGTTCATAACCTAAAGCTTTGATACCAACTTGTGACACCCCCAAATCTAGGTACTTCATTCCCACAAGACTTGGTGTTCACTTTTCATGCATTCACATCTAACAACCAAAATATAGTAGAATTTAAACCATAAATCCTCCCATTAAAAGGGTTACATCATTAAATTAATAAGTCTCCCAAGTTATCTAACCTTTAATATAAATCAAGTGCTGAAATAAAATAATTACATCACATCATTTAAAAATAATGTCTATCATCATGACATTAAATAATTTACAAGTCTTCATCACTTGCTCATTTTTCCTTTTCCTTTACTAGTGGTAGGTTCATCGACCTTCTCAACCTTAGCTGCAATAATTATATTTATGCAAGAATGAGCAAAACAATGACTAGGCTCAACAGAATTGAATAATACTTTATCAATGATAACAAGAACAGAGTTCAAAATATGAAATATATCTGAGGGTCACAAGACCGTGAACTATGTCCAAGGTTATAAGTAATCTTTCAACTTTAACCTAAACAGTCATACTGTAGGGACTCCCCGTACTTAGGGTGATCAGCCTTTCGTACAATGTATTGTGCACAAACATCTAAACGCATCGCGTAAAATAGTTCCCCTATAATAGGGTTGTTCTTCTCAGTTTTAGAGTACAACTCTGCACCAAAGAAGGTTTGGTTTGGATAAGCTTCAAGGGTAGTTTGGAGTTTAACGATCATCAACTAAATGATTAGTTGAATCAACAAAGTTTAATAACACTACGATTGATCAATAACAACATAATGTAGAACGATTAAGAATCATAGGTGAACGAACTATACATCAAACTCGTGCTTAGAAATAAACTAAAAAATATAAGCATTGAATAAAACAATAAACCTTGCTTGAACAATATTAAGCTAAGGTTATGATCTTGTCAAATGAAATAATTAAGTTATTGAACATGCATTAATGAATAACAAGCTGAAAATGAAACTTGCTCAAAATAACAATAAGGTTTCGATTTGCGTAAAGTAAATGAAATAGGACAACTTAGTTAGAGGTTAGAGTTCAAGAACTTGCATTTATCATAAAAAGAATGAAACTAGGAAAACTTGCTTAACTATAAACAAGTTAGGATAAATCAAACAACGATTAGAGTTCAAAACTTGCTCGAATAAAATTAGGGTTAGAGCTTGCTCAAATAAAGTTTAGAGATAAAGAACTTGCTCAATTAAAGTTTAGGGTAAGGAACTTGTCTTGTGCGTAAGCTATAAATTAAAACTCACATTCACCTACAAATATTATTAGAATCACAATATCTATTAGATATACTAACATCCACTTTCCCAAATAGAACTTACTTTTAGATAAACTTGTTACTTTAGTACAAGTTTCAATTTACACCATATACACTTCATAAGTCACAAATATTAGATTTAAAACACTTATTCATTAACTCATGTGTTCAATAAATCACAACATATCGTTTTAACAACTTACTAACTTTACAACTTTGGAATTACCAACTACATGATTAAAATCTATTTTAGTCTCTTAATTACATGTTCATCACATTAATGTTTCATTATACTAGGTTCTGATGGGTTTCTATGGTCTGCATAACCAGCAGGCATTACTGCCTCTGATCTAGGTATGACGCAGCTGCGCCATATTTATACCTGGAACCGGCACATCTGCGCCGTTTCTGGCCTTGGCAGAAACTATGCATTCTGTTTCTCATACTCTGTTCAGCCCAACTATCACGAATTTCATCCATAAAACAGTAAATTAAACATACTGAATTGACATAGAACTCATATAAACATTGTTCCTCACATATATACTAACTTAGAACAATTAAACAACAACTACAGATAATTTAAATCCTTGAATTCCATGTTTTTACAAGAAAACTCCATTCTTGACATCCTTGACAAAAATTAACACTGAGGTCTCAATACTACACCAAATTAACTCATTCAAAATGCGTTCTCTTCGTTTCTTACTGAATTAACATATTCTAGATTCACTTTAAAGTTTTTTTCACAAACTAACTATCAATTTTTGTACTTTCACAAGCCATATACATAACTATATGCACTATAATTGATTTCTTTCTTTTAAACGTAATTGGTACACTAAATCCTTGTCTAGATGCTAACTATAAAATCACAAATACACACAAACCCAATTAACACTTTATTTAACAACAATTCATTAAATTTGAATTCACAGAAACTTTGAAATTCATTAACATATAACATTCATATATGTAACATTAAGGTTTTGAAAATATACCTTCAATTACTTGGATAATCCTTGCTAGAAAATGAATATTTTCTTTAGAATCACAGACCTCTTTCTCTCATTTCTCAAGCTCTCTCTCAAATTTTCTTTGTATTCTCCCTTCTCTCTTTCTCAGGCTTAGGCCAACCAAACCTTTTACGTAACATAAAACTAACGTACAAAAACCCAAACGTCTAAAACCGATGTTTTATTAAATATAATAATAAATCATCAGTTATAAAATATTTAATATATTTTTATTTAGTTATTTATTTATTTATTATTATTAAATTCAAAAGCCATAAGGTTTTGTGTGGAAAAATACTATTAAAATAAAGACTTACTATTTTTAAGCCTTGTTTGGTAAATCCATTTAAAACTACTTTAATTTATTTTAATAAATCACTTATACTATAGTTTATTGCAACATATTAAATAGATTCTCCACTTAACCAACTACCACAAAATTATAATCTCATTACAATTTTATTTAATAAATTAACATATCACTTTAATTATTAAATTAAGATAGCAATATAGCAACTCATGTAATCTTTAACAACTCTCTAACTATTAAATTAAATTAGAGCATTTTCTCTTAAATTTAATTCACAAATATCTACAAACAACAACCACATCCACAAAAATATTTATTTAATTTAATAAATATTTTAAATTACAAATAAATTTCAGATTGCATCCCTCCCTCCTTACAATGATTCTGTTCTCGGAATCACAACTCAAACAATTCATTCGTCACATTACACATATGCTTTAAGGTTCAGATCAAAGTTAAAATAATCAGGCATCACTAACCTGAAGTGCAGCAGTGCTGCAATTAGGCCTGGGATGGGCACAACTGCGCTGTCCCCTGGCTAGGCCAAAGTTGAGTATTTATTTTTCTTGTTTTATCTAGGTTCTTAGGACGCATGACTGTTATAACTTATCCACAAGTTAATAGGTCTTAGCCCAAGTTGGGTGTCTCTAGTGTTTACTTTAAGTTGTTTTCACACTTTAAAGACTTACTTGAAATTTTCCAACAAGGCTAAGTAGGTTCATGTACAAGGAATGTAGTACCTTAACCATTTCATCGCCTATAACGCGTATGCTCGCATTTATTCAACTCATTAGTATAGTTCATCATTTGAGAACTCATCATAATTCATACTCGCACGACTTATATGGTGTCTAGCTAGATGAGCACAGATGTATGCTATGTTTATAAAACTTATTTTTGCAAGGTGTTCAAGTTCACTTTTAAAAGTCATTTTAGTCCAAGTTAAAGCAACTAGGTGCAACTTTAAATCTCATTTATTAGCTAACTAAGTCATGTATGTATGTTATCACATTTAAAACTTTAAGTACTCAAGTTACTTTAAGTTCGTCCTAAAAGTTTCAATTTTTCTTTAGAAATCATTTTTAACTAAGCTATTGTAAGTTGATAATAAGTAAAGCAACTTTAAATCACTTCTCATGCTTAGGTATACTCATAACTTAACAATATATATGTGTTAAAATATCATAACTTCAAAGATTCAAGGTCAGTCAATGTTTGTTTTCCAAAACTTTAAGTTTATTCTCAAAACACATATTATGTCAAGCTAAAGCATTCCATTATGAGTAAGGTAAACTTATATGTCATGTCTAATATCACACATTTTTATGTTTTATCACCTAGAATAACATATTCCATCGTCGGGAGCACTACACTTGCAGACGTGCATGCCCGACACCCTCCGATTACTTCCTATTACACATTAGTCCTATAGATGACTTTTTTGACCCCTTCTAATGACCTCAAATTGAAATACTTAAAGAATAAAAGTTGTAGTTCTATTCGTCCTCATTTCGGATCATCTTAAATCACCTCAATCAGAGTTCTTATGAAAAAGTTATGCCTAATTTACTACAGCAGGTTAAAGCAGTCTACCAGACATTGATGTTCGGCACAACTGCGCCCCAAATGGCCTTGGGGGCAGTGTAGCTGTGCCTAGTGAGGGCAGAATAGCTTCTCAGGTTCTGTTCTTCATGATTTTACAGACCCATACTCCTTTTAATTTTCATAAAATGAGTTATACACATCCAAATTAGTCCGTTTTCGACTCTATGGGTTTGTAACTCATAAACTACAACATACCAAATAATCAACAATTAACATAAACATTAACTAACCCAAATATTAATAAAAAACTCATGTTCATACTAAATGTTTATGTTTTGATAAATTCAGCGAATTCATTCACTATGAATTCGTTTCTAAACCAAATTGGTCCGTTTAACTTCCATTGTTTTCGCATATGGCTATATTATCAATATCTAACAACAATTCATGAATTACAACAATTTCAGATAATCCGTCAGTCTGGTTTAGCTTTAATACTCATGCCCCACAAGGCTCATTTATCTCATTTACTGGAGTTATATAACTTAAGCTTATTATCTCTACTATAAAATATTAGGGGTCTAGGCCACGTTTGTCTTTTTCCTAATCCCACATTATTTTAATATTTATTTAATGTAAAGTTTATGTGACAAACTTTACCTTAATGCTAAATTATTTAGCTTACCTTACACTTGTAGTATGTATAACCTGTATGCTTAAAATAATTAATATCTACTATATTAGTTATTTAAATTATACACTATTCGTATAATTATTCGATTGTCCCAAGACAACTTCTTTCATCTTTATATTCAGCCACATCTTAAGTGCTAATATTATCCCTCCATCTCTAACCAATACTCATTTATAATTATATTGGTACTTCTCTTTTATTAATCACTTATCTTTCAAATATTAACTCTTTTATTCAATTTACTATCACGTCATTGCCATGGAAAGCTTTATAATGTACCTAATTAACCAATATTTATTCCGGATTAATTAATCAACTCTTATTCAAATCATGTTTTGCTAACTTAATTCCTTCGTTCATGACCTTTATATGAGTCCTTAGTATACATTTCTTGAAATTTAAATTCCACAAACTAACTAAGAACTTCCTACAGACCGGCGCAGCTACGCTGGTCATAGGCTTGGAAATGGCGCAGCTGCGCTATGCAAAGTTTAGACATAACAAGTTTCTATTTTAGCAGAGATAGAATCTACGCTCCTAAATACTTCATATATACCTCATATCACATATATATTCTTGTTCGAACACATCTCATGCTTTAAGAATTTTATCTACTAAATTCTTATTTTAATATTTTTAGAAAATTCGGGTTCCTACAATGAAGATCGATAATTACCACAAAGTTCGGCTCTGATACCTTTGTTAGGTTTGTATATAGTACGATAATGTAAACAAAGTACATTAAAGGTGTGAAAGCGCGATAAAACGGAATTTAAAATTTTCATACAAACCATCACCATGATCATACTTTGTGCATAATTATCAATCATTAGAAAAGAGAAGGAGACCAGATTCATACCTTTATAGAAACTAGCTTCCTCAGGTACGAGTTCACCTCTAATTCCTTTTCACGTTCAACTTGAATCCACCGGGTTTGATTCCTTCGTATGATCAACGCTAATCACCCAAGTGTTTGATTATAGATGTGATCTACCAAGGAAGAACAAGTATTTAAGAAGATGGGTGTTTGAAAAAACCCTAATTCTATCTCTATAGAATAATGTGTACTCTCCCAACTCTTAGAATTGTCATTAACCCCAAATCAAAATAAGACTCCTCTTATTTAATTAATTAGCCTCCTAATCTTATTAGAAATATATGAGAGTGTCTTTTATTAATTAATTCTTAAACTCCTTTAGAAATTAAATAATAATAGTAGTAATAATAATAATAAGACTCCTCTTATTAATTTATATTTAATATTTTTAAAATATTAAATAATAAATATTAAGTTATTTAATTTATTCTGTCACCATAGATTAAATTAAATACACTTAATTTATTATTATGATTATGTCATGTACTTCTTAACTAAATATTTTTTTTGCAGTGTTACCCTTTAAGTTCTCCATATTAAACCGGTTGTGAATAAATCAATTAGAATAATTTTAATCTTATTTAAATAAATAAATTAAACTAATAATTTATTTTAATAAATAACATTTATTCTACAATAAGGATAAGCTTTCTTAGCGATCAACGACTTTCCAGATAATATAAATTTCAACACTAATCATAAAAGAACCTTTGAGTAAATAGTTACCGTACAATTCAATCATTCCACCATACAATATCTTAATTAAATATTAGAAATGAAATTACTGTCAAATCTTATTTTATTTAATTATATGTATTTCGATTCTTAAATACACAACTCCAAATAATACAAATTAGAAACACCTTTGTAATTTCGTTCTGCCTTGGCTAAGGACTACCGGGTTGTCATTTATCGAATCAATAAGACATTCACTTCTTTTACTAGAAATGCTAGATTCTTTGTTGATCATACATTATCTCTATGCACAATTTATTAAACCCAAGCATACCCTTTGATATACCCTATGGGTCTTAAGGGACATGTCAAAGTAATAACTCATTATACACAAGATACTATAATGATCTAAAGTCTATAAATCACTTGTATTACTATCACTACATGAATTTCTATTAACAGACAAGTAAAACTTTATTAGGTATTCCTTAGCGAGCCGCGTTCAGTGAATATTCTCCAATAAGCACCTATATACTTGCTTTAGTGTCTCCACATAAACGATTATGAGATCAATCATCCTCATCCAATGAGCAAGCAACGTATGTACCAATCTATCCGGATTCACTAATCTCCTTTTTAGTAATCCAATTGTTGGGAACAATTTTAGTTTGTGAGCTATCTAAGAATTTAGATTTCATTAGCATGATCATCATCATGATTCTAAAAGCATTGCTCAAAACTATGGGTTTATCACATATTATAAAACAACACCATGTACATAAATTAAAGTCTTTTAAATTACACAATTCTTTTATTAATAAATGAATAAAACTATTACAAAATATATGCTTTATCATCAAACATGATTGACTCGTGCGCATACTACTATCAAGTCCTACTTTCCTCACCATTAAACAACTTGAAGTCCAGGAGTATAGTAGGACCATCCATAGTTTCATGCTGACACTGAAGCTCATTACTTATGGATGCGAGCATGATTCATTAAACCAATTATGCATCATCTTGCCACTTTCTAAAAGTAGCAATATCTTTCTTAGAGGCATTGTTTGTAACCATTACAGGGATAGATGTATTAAGGATATAAGATAACTTTTTAGCATCCAATATTATCTGTGTAATTCGGTTCGATTAATTAGTTAGCATCTAATATCTTCCTTAGAGGCATTGTTTGTAACCAATATTATCTGTGTAATTCGGTTCGATTAATTAGTTAACATCCAATATGCTACGCAGTGATAGTGAATTAGACATTGCAAAATTCTGTAAATGAATTTGTAATTTAACAACATTACAACATACATTTTTTTATTAATTACCAAAATAAATTAGGTCTTTATTTAAATTGGTGACTCCCGCTATTTTTATCAAATTATATTACCCTATAATATATAGTTTGTCAAATCTAGTAAAAGATTTGCTAGTGAGAATAAGGATCTCATTTCAAAAGAATATAGCTTTGTGTATGCACAACAAATTATATATAAATAAATAGGTAGACAACTTTTGTCAATCACATCACCATATAACTCCTTTTATTTTACCTCTTAGATCATAATGGTCAAGTGTGTGCACATCCGAACTAAAATAATCTAAGTTAAGTTAGACCCAGCATTTTTGATATAAGTGAAGAGAAAATTACAGACCTTGTGTGTTCACAACAAAGCGATAATGTTCAATTCTTTATAAACTTCAAATGTAATACAGAAGTATCTTAAATATTTAATACTTACTTTGTGTGTGCACAAAAAACTCATATTAAATATTCAATACTCTATCGCTTTATCATGCTAGAAGGCGACGTTCGAAATATATCTTTGAACCTTACAACTTAATATAATTTCTTTGAGGGGTTTGTTATTAATTGTCTTATCTTATTTAGCTCACATGCACAACATAGGGTGCAGGAACTGAATTTAAATATAACTATTACATTTAAACACGGACTCCGTTACAAACGGGTCTTCAAGCACTCCTTACTCCTTGGTCTCAAATTCTTTAAGCAATTCTAACTAATCTTACTATATAAACTATTTACAACAAATAGAAACCTTGATCAGCAGTCAAGGGGAAGTACATAGGAGGGAGATAGAATTTACATCAATAAAAATTAGAGAAGATGAGGTACGTAGATCCCATTTATAAAACTCATTCATTCAAGCATTCATCTAAAATAAAATCCAATCATCCATTGGTCAATAGTCCATAATTAACCCCATTTATTATCATGCATATCACCATATGCATCAATAAACAATATTCCTCTTATGAATAAGAAAACCATACCATATATGTATTGATATTATTTAATGGGCAATTAAAAGTTTACTAGAAATTCGATTTTGAAACAAAATAAACTCCTTTATTTTAATCAAAATTAAAATCATAATAAACTTCTTTATTTTATTTTATCCAAGTTTGAATAAAAATAAACTACTTTATTTTTAATCAGTTTGTAAATCAAAATAAACTCCTTTATTTTAATTAACAAGGAATCCAATTTCAAGTTTAAATTAAACTCTTTTATTTTTAACTTAAATTGCTAGAAAAATAAAGTATGTTGAATAATATTCCTTGTCAAAATTAAACATCTTTAATTCTAGGAAACATGAAATCCTATTCCAAAACAGAATAAACTTTTATTTTTAATCATATTCCAATTCAAAATAAACCTTTTATCTTAAATGAAATAATAAAATAAAAATAATTCAAAATCTGCAGAGAGGCGCGGTGATGAGTGGGATTTAAACTAGTGAATCGGACCCTTAAATACTTAAGAAGTTGAATGTTTGTCATAATTTATATTGCTTTTGTGATGTCCCCAAATCCCGGTATCTTTCAACCCGACAGATGGTGCTCCACGATACTACAATTCATACAATCATTTCATTGAGATAATAACAAAATAAGTGTATTTACTATATTTGTATTACAATATTACCAAATCCTTTCCCAGGTTCATAAACCGAATACATTCTTTGTTCTTCATAAGTATATTACATACAAATACACTAATCTATTATTGGATAATTAACTATCCATGTTAGCCTTGCCTTTATCTCTCTTAGAACTTTCATTTTGTTCGGCTTTAGCTGTAAACATATGGTTCAAGCAAGAGTGAGCATAACTAGCTCAGTAAGTCTAACACAGGGTTATATGAATATCACATTGAGAATTATATGCTTATCTTCCATAACTTGAACAATTAACCACGAAGCACTATAAAACATTTGACTAGTACTTCTCATTTCATAACAATGATTCCAAAGTATATATAATATCTTAGGAATTCTGAACCGGTCGAAAGACCAGGAACATACTCTTTCTGTTTTCATACTTGAAAAGGACATCTGGCACTAAGGTCATCCATCCGTCTTTACTTACGAGTACTTCAAGGTGATCAGCCTATTAAACTCTATGTTGATCAACACTTTTCCGTTAAACATATTTACGTTTAAGTTTTGGCAACCTTGCGTGCCCATCGAATAATTGATAAAAATACTTTTGTTTGTTCATAGACAAACTTACCTTCTCATTTCGTACCAAATACTTGGTGTAGGATAGCGTTAACAGTTCTATATCGAAAGACTTGTAAACAAATCAATCAAATCTTCAATACTAGTCTAGCCGAGCTAAAACAGGCATCGACTCTTTCTTTAAAACCATTCATGCATCTTATAACATGAATCACAGAAAACTTGACTAACTCGGAGGTTAGACAAGCGTTAAGAAAGACTTGCCTTCAAGCGTCTTCGAATATAATATTCAATCAATTCTTAGTTTTTACAGGATCTACATGATATATTCACATAGCACGCTGTAATTAGTTATCAAACAAACTAACTTTATGGTTTTAACCAACTTCTTTCTCTTCTATGTTTTACTTGAATTTATTTTGTTAATAAAGACATTTCATTTTTCTATACTTCGTTACGGCTTGTTAACGTTCTTACGTTATTAACCGACATTCGATCACCATTGGTGAAATACTAACGTTGAACATCATTCACGGTTTACTTATTACGTTCTTGCGTTCTTCGTTTTAATTCTCATTAAACCATATCTAATCTTCTAACGTTATCACTTTATAAGTGATTTAAAGTCAATCTTAATATGTACATTAAGTACCTTCATTGTATTACCTTCGGTCTACATTCAAATGGAATAAAAACCCTACTTGCTCAACCATTTTACACTACTGGCGCTGCGGCGCGACATCCCTAGTATAAACTCGGCGCTGCGGTGCCAACTAACAGGAGACAAGGCTAGATCCGGTGTTATGGCACAGATCTTCTGTACTTGGTTTGGCGCTGCGGCGCCGCCCCTGTGCACCAGTTGGCCATGACAGTTTTCTTTTCTAACGAAACTCCCGACTTCATAACTTATTCGTTTTACATCTGAATTGGATCATTCTAAAGCCCACAACTCACAAATTACATCCTCTATGTGTTCATATAAGAATTTTCATTTTCAAATCCGTTAACTCAGAATTCACCTTTTGGTTCAATTTGAGCGTTTGTTTATCGTTTTCGAGCGTTCAGTACTCATTTTCTTCGTTATGAGTCAGAATTCGACGATTCTTGCGTCCACGACTCTTAAAAACCTTATCTCACTTGTTGGCATTGAAAACTGAAGTTTTCAAGTCACACGACAACTTTTGACCCTTAGTCCGAGATTTCTACGATTTCGACGTTTAATGTCTATTTTCGTAAAATTCGTCATAACTTCGTTACTAGTGTTCTATAAGCCAAATCAAATATAACACTCCATTGATTCATTATCTACATCCTAACCAAACAATATGCACATACCCTAGCTATGACGGTTTTCAAGTCATTCATTCATAACTAAGTTCACGTTCATCACTTTCTACGGTTTTTAACTTACGTAAATCTTATGATTTTTATTTGGTCATGACTTATCAATGATTTAATCTTTAATAGACATCCTTATTCCTCCTCACTAAACATGCTCCACCAATCTATGATTCTCTACGAGAAAGAAATCGAAAAAGATGAAGATTAATGTTCACGAACTATTACCTTTGTCGTTCTTCACGTTCTTGATAAACGTCTTATGTTTTGCTTAGAAGTAAGTTGATTACTTGATTCTAGCTCTTTCTCTCTCTCAATATATATTGGACAAAGTTTGTAAATCACAAAATAACCAACATAAGCCTTGTATTTATAGGATTTGAAATAGAGGGCAAAATGGTCAAAATGGCCACCTCCTTACTATTCCCACCTCCTCTTCAACTTAGCCACCAAGTAATCACTTTACTTGGTGGCCAAGTGGCCGGCCACCTCCTTCATCGATCATCCCATGGGTTTTACCCATCCCGTGACCCACCGATTCGACTCGCGATTCAGTTTCTTGGATTGGGCTTGACTTAAATAAATGCTAGGCCTTAACTTGGGCTTTCTTACATAATTCATTGGAATTGCTATTAATCCAAGTCCAATTGGATTATACAAAATGTAAGACCCCAACTTTTATAAATAAAGATGAATTTTCTATAAATATCATTTTTGAATATTATGGAGTTAATTTGATATAATGTTATAGTTATGGGTAATATTTATAAATTTTACAAAGTACGCAAGTTGTTATATAATATTCGATTGGTCTGAGAATATTCGTTTTAATAGGGAATATTCGTACAACGGCACAATCATTGGTGGAACTCACAACGAAATTATTGTCGGATTGAGAAAATGACAAAAATATTTTATTAAAAATAGCGGCGGAAGTTTTACCATTGATACTGTTGAACTACTCGGTAGTAAAAGTACAGTAATACGTATCGTTGAATAGTAGCACACGGTATTGATTATTAATGCTTATGTGAGAAGTCACTTAGTTTGATTTAATTATTGTCAGTTAATAATATGAATTATTTAGCGGTAATGAAGTTTTATTTTATTCGTATTATTAACGTAATAAAACAAAAACATCTTTTTATATAAAACAGAATACTTTATTAAAGTTATTCTATAAATAGAATATATTATATTTTATTTAAAAGATTTTTTTTCAAATATGGACCGTCAGATTAAAGTTATTAATCTGGACCGTTCATGGATTAGTTACTATGCATTCTATTTTTCTATAAATAGCAGCTCATTCCTTCATTATTTCTTACGAATTCACTGAACTCTAGAGAGAGAAACTATAGAGAGAAACTATAGAGAGAGAGGAGAAAAGTATTCTACTACTTAACTACTTCCTTGTTTCAGTTCTTCTTTAAAATGGTAAGGGGTGTTATTCTTTCTTATTCATGAAGAGAACTATTGTTGTTCCATTTCTTATTATTCTGTTGGAATAACCTGTATACGCGGTCTACCCTATACTTGGTGACATTCTTTTGTTATTCTGTTGGAACATCCTGTCTATGTGTTTTATATCGGACCTGGTTTCGTTTTTATTATTATTCTGTTGGAACATCCTGTCATGTGTTTTACACCGGACATGGTTCCGTCTTTATTATTATTCTGTTGGAACATCTTATCTATGTGTTTTACATCGGACCTGGTTCCGTCTTTATTATTATTCTGTTGGAATATCCTCTCTGTGCGTTTTACGCCGGACCTGGTTTCATTATTAATTATTCTATTTGAATAACCTGTCTGTGCGGTCTATCGCATGCATGGTGATTTCTTTTATTATTCCATTCTTTATTATACTCAGTTGGTTAAGTTTTGACTTCTATACTCCATGAAATTTATGGAATATCCTTAATAATTGCATTTCATCCAGTACCTTTTCATGAAAATATTCTTCTAAGCATTCTTGAATTTTACTCCACAAAGCACTATCATGTTAACAATTTGGACGTTGTTAATTCTTGGATAAATTAATTCTTGAACTTGTTTTATTGAATTCTTATATCATTGTCATCATCCTCATGTTTATAAAATGTTGAAAGTCATCTGTGGCCTGTAGTGCATAGATGGACTTGGTATGATTATGACCAGGGATTATTCGGTATAATCATGACCGTAATGTTACAAATGATGTGGTAAAAGTCCTCATTGGCCCGTAGTGCATTGATGGACAGTTGTTGGCATGATCATGACCATTAATGAATACACGAATATCCTTGGCCGTAGTGTAGGGGTGATTCGATGATGTGGATTATTTTATTAAGCTGAGTCCCAGCGATAACAGTGTTGAAAAACCTTTTAAATCATAGAAGATAGTAGATTTTATTCTCTACTTGACTCTTTTAATGGATTGCTTGTTCCGCTGCAATTAAACTTGATGTTCATTATACTTTATCAGTTTAAAATTGTTGAAGGCTAATGATAATTTATTCTGCATTATCTTAGTCATAATATTTCTTACTGGGCTAGTTGAGCTCACCCTTTCTTTCATTGTTCTCTTAAGGAAATGAGAATATAGCTGGGACGAGTCGGGAAACGGAGTGATGGACCAGATGATAGTATTAGTAGTCCTCACTATTCTATTAATTAGTGTGATAATAATTGTAATGAGAACTCCTTTTGAGTTTGTATAGTCTATAGTAGACAATAATTGTATTCAAACTCACAGTTATGTTTTGTCGTATTATACACGACAGTTGTATTAGTAAGTTATATTTGTATTCTGTACCATATATCTGACGACCCAGATGGGTGATGTATACCTAATTTTGGGGGCGTCACAGTTGGTATTAGAGCTTAGGGATATGATCCCTGGCTAAGATGTGAGAATAGAACTAGGAGGGGAGAGACGGGGAATTCTTCGCTAGTATGACATACCTAAGTTTATTTGCATGGTATTTAATTGGTCGGTCATAATATAAGGATAATATATGACATATCAATTAACTTTTGTTTTGTGGCTGTGAGAACCCAGAATTTCACATAATTCAAATTTTTCGAATAAATTTTTTTTAAAAAAAAGAATGAAAAGAAAGTACTTGAATCATATAAATGTATATGATAATGAAGCTAGATAGTTAATTTATTAACTAAGAAGTATACTTAATCATTTTCAAGGAAGAGTAATGAAAGTTATGTAAGAAATTAACATGACTTGAATGTTAGCCTTGATTATTAAATTAAAAGGATTTACAATCCTTAAGTAATTGTATTGATGATTATGTGAGTGTTTATAACTTATTAAGTCAATTAGGGCTATCAAGTTAATACACTAGAGGGATATGTTATGACATATGTGAGTTATGTACGTGATTGAGTAAATATGTATTATATAATGTGTATACATTTATTTTGTAAAGAGATGACGAATAAAGTTATGTAACCTAATACATTTATTAGGTATGATAATTAAATAACCTAATGTGCTATAATTTAAGAGAATGATAGTATTTAAAAACATATACTAATCCTAAGAGATTTACTTGATGCATCTCAATTAATTAATCTTATAACCTAAAGAATAGCAAGTCTAATTGGGTTATGAAATTAAAAATATATGAGTAAGAAATTAACTTGCTAATGGGTGTAATGGAACCCTAATTAAATATTGGGGAATGAATAAAAATTACTAAGTATAGAACTATATTGATTTGTAAGTCCATAGAATTAAAATTTCTAGCCCAAAGAATTAAAGAAGTGGCCCAACCATTAGCCCAAGTGGGAGGGGACATATTGGACATTAAGTAAGTTAATTAAAGCATAAAATGAAAACAACTTTGGGCAATAGAAAGGCCACTTGGCCGAAATTTAGAGGGAAGAGAAAGGGGGGAAGAATGTAATGATGACTTACTTTAGTAAGTAGACAACTTATAGCAAGTGTCCAAGTTCCATTCAACCAACACATTAAGCATTAAGTGTAAGAAACATCTAGGAGATGATTAAGAGAGAGAAGGGGAGAAGTATTGGGCAAATAATATACTTACATATCTTATATCTATACTTACTTTTCCAACAAATCAAAATCTAAGTCTTATCTTTTTCTTTTCATCTTATTATCTAGCAAAAGCTAAGAAAGAAAGAGAGAGACTAGAGAAGAGAAAGAGAAAGCCTAAGGAATTTCGGCTATAGAGAGAGAGAGGAGAGAGGGAGAGTTTTAGAAAGCTTCATAGTTCCTAATCAAGGTTTAGGAAGAAAGAGAAGAAGGAAAGGCTAAGGTATAACCAAATTTCTACTTACATAGTATAATTTCTTTTTAGTTTGATTTGATTTTTATATAATTTGAAGTTTTGATCTTGAGGTTTAAAACCTTAGATCTAGGTGTATATAAGTGTTTCATGTTTAGATCTAACCTTTTTGAGGATCAAAAGTTAAATCTAAAGTATGAGATAGAAACTAGATTTTTCAAAATGTAGAGAACCTAATTTTTATTAGCCTTTATGGTGTTTAACTTTGTGTTTGATGCTTGATTGATGAAATAGATCATGTATTATGGTAGATTCATGGGTATATGAAGTATGAGTAGATAGTATGATGAGGTATGTTGGTTATTATGTGAGGGCATAGAAGTTTTCTTTGAAACCACAAAGGATGGAAAGTCAGATTTTTGTAAAAACGAAACATGAAATTCAAATAACCATATCTCCTATTATATTTTGAATTTTTGAGTATGGTCAAGTCTTAGAGTTAGATCTATAAGTTTTCTAACATCTCCAAGTGGAATCACTAAAAAAGGAGTTGTAGATTTCCGTATGGACTAGTTTTACCAAAGGACTCCAAAACTGCAAAACGCCAAAACACTTCTGCCCAAAATTTTAAAAGGGCAATTTCGGCCACTTAATTTGCCAGAAAAATTCTGGCCTTTTGGGACATGAAAATATATGGTATTAAATACCTCCTTTCCAAAAATGAGCGCATTCCGACTTAAAATGACCAAGTTATGACCATTTCAATTTTTGTGATTTTTCGACAAAAATCGCTATAACCGGAGTTCTATAACTCCGATGGCCACGAAATTTAAACTGGAGGCTCACGTTAATACGTATAAATTATGTCAAGAGATGGGAATTTCCGGAGTTAAGCACGAGGTAGCTAATTTCTTAAGGAATTAACTAAAAATATTTTTTGAAAAATACTAAAGGAAGTTGGAAAATTATGGAAAAATACTTTTTGTGTATGAAATATATGTATATGTGTTTGGACAAAGGATAGAAAAATAATAAGTTGATTTGGTATTTTCGTGAAAAGGATATGGAATCCAGCTTGCTGGATTGAAAACAAGTTTACTGAATTAAAAATATATTGAATCCAGCTCGCTGGATTGTAATCTAGTTGATGAATCTGGAATTCAGGTTGCTGGATTTGGAATCCAGTCTGCTGAATTGGTAATTTGATTGTTAAATTTAGCATCCAGGTTGCTGGATTAGTATGTGACTTATTAGATGTTAAAGAATAACTTATGAAATGAAAAAGTAAGTGTTAAATCATAATGTATGTGATATATAGATTAAAGAATTAGCAAAGGATGATAATAATACTAATATTGTAAGGAGTTATTTAATATTTAATTATGTGATTAAGTGTTAGATAATTGATTGATAAAGTAATTTTACTATGATACAAAGTATGATATGCTGATTAAAAGATCAATCTTATTAATGATACGTATTACAAAAGAAGTTAACTTAAATTGCGTAGCAGTAGTCAACGAATCAGGCAAGTTTCCTAACTCAACTTGAGTTACTATTTTTCAAGCATGGTAGTGAATAATTATTGATAGTTATTCACATCTATAATGATTATTGTAATTCGCACGTAGTGTAATTGATTCTTGTTCTATTATTTGAACTATTTATAAATCATGTCTCAGCTAATTGTTTTAGCAAGACTAATATTTGTTAAAGCTTGAAATGTTCTATTTATTATGAACTGAATTGTTATTGGAAGATCTATGCCATTGGTTTCGGCTAGATTAGTATTGTTATTAATTATTGAAATCATAGTATTTCTTTGAAAGTAATCTAAACCATATTGTTGTGGTACGGACTCGTGATGTAAGACTGAGATGAACAAATTTTAATGTCGTAAATCGACCTATGCGCTATTATTGAGTATTATGCATAATATAGGGTACAAAGGAGTTGGCCGCTCCAGGTACTTGCAGAAGAGTATAGTTTAGTTTTTATAACTAATTTATATTCTTGTGGTAGTTTAGTTTTAATAACTAAATGATTCCTCTAGTTGTTCATGATCCTTTTGTGATCACTCAGCATGAAATCTGGGTATATCCCACTTTATTGAGTAATGTTGCAGTATTGTTAATTCTTATTATTCAATTGAATATTATTGAATCTTTGAAAGAATTTTACTCTTTCATCTTTGATATGTTATTCAGTATGAAATGGGAGAAAGTTTTATTATTGAGATTGAATTATTATTCAGCTACTTCGAAATCTTTTGAATATTGTTGAAGTTCTAAAGAAGCTAGACCCTTCTATTCATGATATATATATATATATATATATATATATATATATATATCATCTATTGTATATTTTAACTTGTTGGGCAAACTCGTTGCTCACCCTTGCTTAAATAAAATATTTCAGCTAATACCGAAGTAACAGAAGGTTCTAACAGGGACAAAGGCAAAGGCAAGGTTCAGGAGTAGTTAGTGTCAACTTTTAATGGTTATGTTTTATTATGTAATTATTTATGTAAACTTTTTGGTTATATAAGGGTATGTAAATTATGTCAAGGTTAGTTAACCTGGGATATTGCTATAAGTTGTATTAAAGAATATTATGCACGATGTTTTCATTAATGAATGAGTAGTTAGATGTGATATATTTGATAGATCGTGAGCACCAAACCTGTGGTTAGGGAACCCAGATTTGGGGTCGTCACAGTGGCAGTATCTGAAAATGGCAACTGAGAATGTTGAGAATAGCAATGGAGTACAGGCGACTGTTGATTCACCACATATCAATAATCAGGATGATGTGCATCAGGAAGGTGATAATCCTCATGCAAACAACAACACTGACCAGATGATGAATGATAGAATGTTCAGAAGCTTTATGCAGTTCATGCAACAGCAGGCGAGAGCGGCTCCTGTCCAAAATATAGGTGGAAATACTGAAAACTCTCGGACGGTCACCGCTAAACAGTTCAAGGAGCTGGGACCACCGGAGTATATTGGGATGCTCCGAGGACCAAAAGGTTCCCTTTGCCGCCTTTATGTTGCCAGGAGAGGCAGATTACTGGTGAGAATCGATTAAGCGTACTCAATCTACCGCACTGAAGATGTCTTGGGAGAAGTTCCAAGAGCTGTTCAATGACAAATATTTTCCCGAAAGTGTTCGTCACATGAAGGAGGTGGAGTTTATCAAATTGGAGCAGAATAATATGACCGTGTCGCAGTGTGAGGCTAAATTTGTTGAGTTGTCCCGATTTGCGTCCCACTTGGTGGATAATGAAGAGTGAATGATGCGAATGTTTTTGCGAGGTTTGAAACCTGAGATACGTCAACATCTTATTTCTCATAAATTGTGTTTGTATTCAGATGTTGTGAATAGGGCTCAGTTAGTGGAGTACGATAACGAGTCAACGCAACCAAAAGAGAGCAGCTGGCAAAATGATAATACCAGTGAGAGCAGTCATCGAAGCGGTGACAACAAGCGTGGAAGGAATCAACATGCCAGAAATGGTAACCACTTCGGTGGTAATCAGGGCCAAAACAATAAGAATGGTCATTTCAAGAAGAGGAGATTAAATAATGATGGAAAGACGTCAGCACCAGCACCCATGGTTAAGGAAGGAGAACGACCACCTATAATATGTTTCAAATGCGGAGGGGAGGGGCACATCAGTCCAAACTGTGCGATGCCGTCTAAAGCATGTTATAATTGTGGAAGAGAAGGTCATTTAGCTTGATTTTGTCATTTACCAAAAATAAGTTCAGCCAAGATGGAGACACCAAAGGCCGTCCCCGAAAAGTCAAAACCGGTAGTGTAAGGGAGAGTGTTTGTTGTG
Source organism: Panax notoginseng (assembly GCA_016801055.1). Classification (NCBI taxonomy): domain Eukaryota; kingdom Viridiplantae; phylum Streptophyta; class Magnoliopsida; order Apiales; family Araliaceae; genus Panax; species Panax notoginseng. Next base: position 92,658,421 of record CM029017.1, on the reverse strand, counting down.
ACCTCCCAGAAAGTAAGGAACCCGAATGAGGTCATCACGGGTAAGCTTATCATAAATTCTAACGAAGTCTATACTTTATTTGATACCGGTTCTACCCATTCTTTTATTTCTCCTACTTGCGTTCATCGATTAAATTTGACTCCGGAGAAATTAGACTTTGACTTATCTGTTGAAACTCCATTGGGAGAAACCTTCATTACGTCCACGGTTTATAAGTCTTGTTTGGTTCAAGTTGGTACCCACACATTACCTGTCGATCTTATTTCATTAAAAATACTTGCATTTGACGTGATTCTAGGGATTGATTGGTTAACTACTCATCATGCAAAAATTGATTGTTTTCGTAAGGTTGTTAGCTTTCATATTCCTAATCGACCTATTATGCGAATTCAAGCAACCAAACCATTAAAATCAATCGCTTTTATCTCAAGCCATAAAGCTATTCGTTTATTGAAAAACGGATGTCAAGCTTTCTTAGCTCATGTCACGGATATAAACAAAAATACGTCAGTTTTGAATGATATTTCTATTGTTAATAAATTCCCTGACGTATTCCCTGAAGAACTTCCTGGCCTACCCCCAGAGCGTGAAATTGAATTTTGTATCGACCTTGAACCCGGTACAAAACCCATTTCCAAAGCCCCATATCGAATGGCTCCTATTGAATTTCAGGAGTTAAAGATCCAACTGCAGGAATTGTTAGACATTGGCTTTGTTCGTCCTAGTACTTCTCCTTGCGGTGCTCCTGTGCTATTCGTGAAGAAGAAAGATGGAAATATGCGACTTTGTATTGATTATCAAGAGTTAAATCATGTCACAATCAAAAATAGGTACCCATTGCCACGTATTGATGACCTATTTGACCAGTTTCAAGGAGCACAATTCTTTTCAAATATCGATCTTCGTTCTGGATATCATTAGCTGAAGGTTAGAACTGAGGATATTCCAAAGACGGCTTTCAAAACTCAGTACGGGTATTATGAATTCCTAGTCATGTCCTTTGGATTGACTAATGCTCCTGCTGCCTTCATGGATATGATGAACTAGATATTCAAGGAATATTTGGATCACTTTGTGGTCGTCTTTATTGATGACATCCTTATTTATTCCAAAAGCCGTGAAGATCATGAGCAACACTTGAGGTTGGTACTCCAAAAGCTTCGTGAATACAAGCTTTATGCCAAGTTGAAGAAATGCGAGTTCTGGCTAGAGGAGGTAGCATTCCTTGGGCACGTAGTATCAAGTCGTGGAATATCGGTTGACCCGGCAAAGATTGAAACTATTCAAAATTAGAAGTAACCTAAATCAGTGACCGAAGTACGTAGCTTTCTTGGTTTAGTTGGTTATTATCGGAGATTCGTGGAAGGATTTTCTCGAATCGCTACTCCATTAACTCAGCTGACTCAGAAAGATACAAAGTTCGGTTGGAGCGAAGAAGGTGAGAAGAGTTTTCAAGAACTCAAGAGGAGACTCATTTCAGCACCTGTTCTAACAATACCATATGGCTCGGTGGGATTTGTCATCTATAGTGATGCTTCGAGCAAAGGGTTGGGATGCGTTCTCATGCAACATGAAAAAGTCATAGCCTATGCATCAAGACAACTCAAGGAATATGAGAGGAATTATCCTACTCATGATCTAGAGTTGGCAGATGTTGTCTTTGCATTAAAAATTTGGAGGCATTACTTGTTTGGGGAGAAGGTGGAGATCTTTACGGATCATAAAAGCCTCAAATATTTCTTCACTCAAAAGGAACTCAACATGCGACAACGACGTTGGCTTGAACTGTTGAAAGATTATGATCATACCATTCAATACCATCCTAGAAAAGCGAACGTGGTAGCTGACGCATTGAGTAGAAGATCATATGCAAGTACGAGTGCGATATTGTCAACACAAAGGCCCATTTTGTGTGACTTGCAAAGGATGGAGATAGAGTTAAAGACTCTAGGGACCCATGTGATGATGGCGAATATACGAGTAGTACCAGCTTTAATCGATAAAGTTAAAGCTGCTCAAGCTACAGACCTGGAGCTGATGCGTATGAGGAAGAAAGTGCAAGAAGGTTCTATGCCGGAAGCAAGAATCGATGAAGAAGGAATACTTCGAGTCAACTCCAGACTTTGTGTTCCTAACAACCCTAATTTAAAGTATGAAATCGTGATGGAGGCGCACAACACACCGTTTGCAATCCATCCTGGAAGTACCAAATGTATCATGATCTTCGTCATACATTTTGGTGGAGCAATATGAAGAGAGAGATAGCGCTATTTATCTCAAGTTGTCTAACTTGTCAACGAGTCAAAGCGGAGAATCAAGTACCAAAAGGTCCATTGCAACCACTTGAAATTCCAGAATGGAAGTGGACCAAGGTTACCGGTCTTCCTAAGGTTTCTCAAGGTATAGACGCGATTTGGGTCATTGTTGATAGATTGACCAAGTCTGCTCATTTCTTACCGATACGAGAAACTTATACACTTGAACATCTTGCTCGTATGTATATAAACGAGATTGTAAGACCGCATGGTATGCCAGTATCCATAGTTTCTAATCGAGACCCAAGATTCACTTCACAATTTTGGGTTAGTTTACAAAAAGCTATGGGCACGGATTTACGATATAGTTCGGCATATCATCCTCAGACGGAAAGATAATCAGAGATGACTATTCAAACTCTAGAAGATTTATTAAGACTCTGTGTCCTTGACTTCAAGGGAAGTTGGGACAAGTTCTTACCATTGGTGGAGTTTTCCTACAACAACAGTTATCAAGCAAGTAGTAGTATGGCTCCATTTGAAGCATTGAATGGAAGAAAATGTCGTTCTCCAGTATGCTGGGATGAGGTGGGTGAAGCAACGTTGTTGGGAACGGAGTTGGTACGTATGACTATAGAAAAGATTCAAACGATCCAACAACGTATAAAAACCTCACAAGGTCGACAAAAGAATTATGCTGATCTTCATCAAAAGGACGTGAAATTTGATATAGGAGATCATGTGTTCTTACGTATTGCTCCATGGAAAGGAGTTACGAGATTTGGAAAGAGAGAAAAGCTCAATCCTCGATTCATCGGTCGATTTTTAATCCTCGATCGAGTAGGAACTGTGGCTTATAGACTCGCTTTACCGCCAAGTATGTCTCGTGTTCATAACGTTTTTCACATATCCATGTTACGTAAATATGTGGAAGACTCGAATCACATTATTGAGTTAGAACCGGATAAAATAGCAGAAGATTTGACGTATGAAGAAGTTCCTGTTCAAATCTTGGATAAGAAGGAACATATTCTACGCTCCAAGGTTATATACCTCAAGTCAAAGTTTTGTGGAGAAACCATGATGTTGAAGAAATGACTTGGGAGTTAGAATCTGAAATGAAATCAAGGTATCCTTACCTCTTCGACATACCAGGTACGTACCCTAATTTCGAGGGCGAAATTTCATAAGAAGGGGAGGTTGTAAGACCCCAACTTTTATAAATAAAGATGAATTTTCTATAAATATCATTTTTGAATATTATGAAGTTAATTTGATATAATGTTATAGTTGTGGGTAATATTTATAAATTTTGCAAAGTACGCAAATTGTTATATAATATTCGATTGGTTGGGGAATATTCGTTTTAACAGGAAATATTCGTACAACGGCACAATCATTGGTGGACCCCACAACAGAATTATTGTCGGATTTAGAAAACGACAAAAATATTTTATTAAAAATAACGGCGGAAGTTTTACCATTGATACTGTTGAACTACTTAGTAGTAAAAGTACAGTAATACGTGTTATTGAATAGTAGCACACGGTATTGATTATTAATGCTTATGTGAGAAGTCACTCAGTTTGATTCAATTATTGTCAGTTAATAATATGAATTATTTAGCGATAATGAAGTTTTGTTTTATTCGTATTATTAACGTAATAAAACAGAATACTTTATTAAAGTTATTCTATAAATAGAATATATTATATTTTATTTAAAAAAAATTTCTTTAAATATGGACCGTCAGATTAAAGTAATCATTCTGGACCGTTCATGGATTAGTTACTATGCATTTTATTTTTCTATAAATAGCAGCTCATTTCTTCATTATTTCTTACGAATTCACTGAACTCTAGAGAGAGAAACTATAGAGAGAAACTATAGAGAGAGAGAAGAAAAGTATTCTGCTACTTAACTACTTCATTATTTCAGTTCTTCTTTAAAACGGTAAGGGGTGTTATTCTTTCTTATTCATAAAAAGAACTGTTGTTGTTCCATTTCTTATTATTCTGTTAGAATAACCTGTATACGCGGTCTACCATATACTTAGTGACATTCTTCTGTTATTCTGTTGGAACATCTTGTCTATATGTTTTACACCGGACCTGGTTCCGTTTTTATTATTATTCTGTTGGAACATCCTGTCTGTGTGTTTTACGCCGGACCTAGTTCTGTCTTTATTATTATTCTGTTGGAACATCATGTCTGTCTGTTTTACACCGGGCCTGGTTCCGTCTTTATTATTATTCTGTTGGAATATCCTGTCTGTGCGTTTTACGCCGGACCTGTTTTCATTATTTATTATTTATTCTGTTTGAATAACCTGTCTGTGCGGTCTATCGCATGCATGGTGATTTCTTTTGTTATTTCATTCTTTATTATACTCAATTGGTTAAGTTTTGACTTCTATACTCCATGAAATTTGTGGAATATCCTTGATAATTGCGTTTCATCCAGTATCTTTTCATGAAAATATTTTTCTAAGCATTCTTGAATTTTACTCCACAAAACAGTATCATGTTGACAATTTGGACGTTGTTAATTCTTGGATAAATTAATTCTTGAACTTGTTTTATTGAATTCTTATATCATTGTCATCATCCTCATGTTTATAAAATGTTGAAAGTCATCTGTGGCCTGTAGTGCATAGATGGACTTGGTATGATTATGACCAGGGATTATTCGGTATAATCATGACCGTAATGTTACAAATGATGTGGTAAAAGTCCTCATTGGCCCGTAGTGCATTAATAGACAGTTGTTGGCGTGATCATGACCATTAATGAATACACGAATATCCTTGGCCGTAGTGCAGGGGTGATTCGATGATGTGGATTATTTTATTAAGCTGAGTCCCAGCGATAACAGTGTTGAAAAACCTTTTAAATCATAGAAGATAGTAGATTTTATTCTCTACTTTACTCTTTTAATAGATTGCTTGTTCCGCTGCAGTTAAACTTGATGTTCATTATACTTTATCAGTTTAAAATTGTTGAAGGCTAATGATAATTTATTCTGCATTATCTTAGTCATAATATTTCTTACTGGGCTAGTTGAGCTCACCCTTTCTTTCATTGTTCTCTTAAGGAAATGAGAATATAGCTGGGACGAGTCGGGAAACGGAGTGATGGACCAGATGATAGTATTAGTAGTCCTCACTATTCTATTAATTAGTGTGATAATAATTGTAATGAGAACTCCTTTTGAGTTTGTATAGTCTCTAGTAGACAATAATTGTATTCAAACTCACAGTTATATTTTTTCGTATTGTACACGACAGTTGTATTAGTAAGTTATATTTGTATTCTGTACTATGTATCTGACGACCCAAGATGGGTGATATATACCTAATTTTGGGGGCGTCACACAAAATCCTTAACTCATAACCCAATTAGAACTTCTCGTATTCTACGTGTATAACTCCCGTACTCTCTTCGTCTAGTACTCATACGATATTCGTATTATACGTCGTACAATTCTTCATACCATACTCATATTCAAACTAGTATAATACTCGTATCTCATACGTATAATAACCTAAATGATTATACGCATTACATTACCCTTTCGGAAATCTCTTCCACTAACCCTTAGGTTTTAAGTCCGTGGGCAAAAACTTTGTTTGTCATAACTGAAATATTATTGGATATTCCATAATATCTTCATATTCTATCATTATGTGTTTCTCGAAATTCCAAACCTAAGCTCCGAACGAAATCGGATGAATAGTGTTTTTATAGGAAAATTCTCGAAAAATCTTCATTTTCGTCTTGATAAATCAAAACAATTAATCCTAGCACATAGCCAGAATACTAACCACATCCACATATTATAGGTCATATAACGACCTTCGAATATCTTACTCACATAATACATCAATTAAATTCATTTAATTCACATAATCAAATAAAAATTTAATTCATTAAAAATTCCAAAATTCTCGGGCATTACATTATTCCCTCCTTATAAGGATTTTGTCCCCAAAATCTCGCAACAATTACATAAACAAATGAGGAAATTTTTCCTTCGTTTTACTCTCGAGCTCCCACGTTGCTTCTTCAGCATCGTGGTTACTCCAAATTACCTTTACTGAATGTATTACTTTATTTGTCAAGACTTGTTCCTTCCTATCAACAATCTGAATCGGAAGTTCTTCATACGTTAAGTCTTTTTCTACTTGAATAGATTCATATTCTATTACGTGCTTGTAGTCCGGTTTATAAGGACGTAACACTGACACGTGAAACACATTGTGTATTCTTTCCGTCTCAGGAAGTAAAGCTACTTCATAAGCTACCTCTCCTACCTTTCTTAAAATTTCAAAAGGTCCTACAAACCTTGGACTTAACTTCCCTTTCTTCCCAAAACATATCTTCCCTTTCCAAGGTGATACTTTCAAAAATACATATGAACCTACTTCAAACTCCCTCTTCTCTCGATGAGGATCTTCATAATTCCTTTGTCTATCTTGAGCTGCTACCAATCGGGTTCTTATCAGCTTAACCATGTTTGCCGTTTGTTGAACCATCTCAGGTCCCAACATTCGGCGTTCACCTATTTTATCCCAGCAAAGTAGTGTTCTGCACTTCCTCCCATACAACGCTTCAGAAGGTGGCATGCCTATACTAGCGTGAAAACTATTGCTGTACGCGAACTCCACCAAAGGTAAATGTTCGTCCCAACTCCCTTTAAAATCCATAACGCAAGATCATAATATATCTTCTAGCGTTTGAATTGTCCATTCACTTTGTCCATCCGTCTGTGGATGATACGCTGTACTCAATCTCAAATGCATTCCCATTTGCTCTTGCAAACTCCTCCAAAAGTTCGACGTGAATCGTGAATCAAGATCGGACACAATTGAAACAGGTACTCCATGTCTAGAAATAATTTCCTTGACATAAAGCTTAGCTAACTGCTCTAGGTTATACCTAACTCCTATTGGTAGAAAGTGAGCCGATTTGGTTAACCGATCCACTATTACCCAAATAGCATCGTATCCTTTCCTCATTGTTGGAAGTCCCACCACAAAGTCCATGGTGATATGCTTCCATTTCCACTCTAGAATCTCTAGTGACTGCAATAATCCACTCGGTCGTTGGTGTTCAACCTTAACTTTCTGACAAGTTAAGCACTTACTAACGTATTTTGTGATCTCCCTCTTCATGTTCGGCCACCAAAAGTTTTGACGAAGGTCTTGATACATCTTAGTACTACCAGGATGTATCGAGTACCTCGAACTATGAGCCTCACACAAAATCTCTTCTTTTAAATCGAAATTATTTGGAATCCAAATTCTTCCCTCAAAACGAAGTAAACCTTCTTTATCAAGGTTATACTTAGTCTTCACGCCATCCTTCATTATCTTTTTCATTCGCTCACATTCTTTAGTACTTATCTGTACTTCCTTAACCCGTTCCACTATCGTTGGTCGAGTTTCTATTAAGAATAACATCTCCACCATCTCACTTGGTAACTTAACTTCTAACTCCATTTTTGCCATCTCTGTTATTAACTCATTCTAAGTCATTAACATTGACAGCTTTTCCCTACCCTTCCGACTTAACGCGTCGGCTACTACATTCGCTTTCCCCGGATGATACAAGATATCATAGTCATAATCTTTTATCAACTCTAACCACCTTCTCTGCCTCATATTCAACTCCTCCTGTTTAAAGATATATTTCAGACTTTTATGGTCCGTGTATATCTCACACTTCTCCCCATATAAATAATCTCTCCATTTTTTTAAAGCAAAGACTACAGCTACCAATTCTAGGTCATAAGTAGGATAAACCTTCTCATAATCCTTTAACTGGCGTGACGTGTACGCAATGACTTTGCCATGCTGCATGAGCACACAACCAAGTCCTCTATGTGAAGCATCGCTATATACTACAAAATTCCCTGTATCATCTGGTAAGGATAATACAGGTGCCTCACTTAACCTCCTTTTTAGTTCTTGAAAACTATTTTCACACTTTTTTGTCAACACATACTTCACCGACTTCCTCATCAGATTTTTCAACGGAGTAGCTATTTTAGAAAAGTCTTGAATGAACCTTCTATAGTATCCCGCTAACCCCAGAAAACTTTGAACCTCGGTTGGCATTTTCGGTTGCTCCCACTCATTTGTTGCTTCCACCTTTGTTGGATCTACGGATATGCCATCTTTGTCTATAACATGTCCTAGAAACGGCACTCGTTCATGCCAAAATTCACACTTAGTGAATTTTGCATACAACTTCTCCCTCCGTGGTGTTTCCAACACTATTCTTAAATGTTCAGCATGATCTTCTGGTGTCTTAGAATAGATTAGAATATCATCAATGAACACTACCACGAACTTGACCAAATACTATTTGAACACTCTGTTCATCATATCCATGAATGCGGCTGGCGCATTCGTCAACCCAAACGACATAACTAGAAACTCGTAATGCCCATAACGAGTTCTGAACGCCGTATTAGGTACATCCTCCTTCCTCACTTTCAGTTGATGATATCCCGTACGTAAATCTATCTTAGAAAAATACTTTGCCCCTTTCAACTGATCATCGATCCTGGGCAACGGGTATTTATTCTTAATCGTTAACTTGTTCAACTCTCGATAGTCGATACAAAGTCGTAGCGACCCATCCTTCTTCTTTACAAACAATATCGGCGCTCCCCACAGAGACACACTCGGTTAAATGTACTTTCTATCTAATAGTTCTTGTAATTGAACCATTAACTCCTTCATCTCTACTGGCGCCATTCTATATGGTGCCTTTGAAACTAGTGTCGTACCCGGAAACAAATCAATCACAAATTCTACGTCCCTATCTGGCGGAATATCGTGTAATTCCTCTGGAAACACATCCACGAACCCTTGAACTACCGCTATCTATTCCAATGATGCACCCACTCTTTGGGTGTCCACAATATGGCATAGGTAACTGTAAGACCCCGAATTTTATGAAATAAAAGTATTCAATTTTTCTTATAATTACAATTCAGTAAATGGTTAAATTGATAAAAAGTTAAAGTTATGGATGAAATGTGAAAATTTTTCAAAATACACAAGTGGTTATAAAATAATCATTGTTGTCGGGAAATATTCGTTTGGTCGTGGAATATTCTTTCTGTCGGGGAATATTCGTACGACGGCGCAGCTATTTGTGGGCCCCATAACAGAATAACTGTCGGGTGAAGAAAACGACAAATTTAAGTTTTTACAAATAACGGCGTAGTTGTTACCGTTAACACTGTTGGAATACCCGTTGGTTAAAATACAGTAATACGCGTTATTGCACAGTAGCACACGGTATTGCACAGTATTTTTGAAATTATTGATTCTTACGTAAGAAGGCACTACTCAATAATTGTTACAGTAATTACTGTTCAATATTTTACTTTATTGATTCAATAATTGCTGCGTTGATATTTTATATTATTTTTGTTTCAATAATTGTTGCTGCACAGTATTTCCCATTATCAGATCAATAATTCATATTATTTGAATAATATTATTAGATAACATTATTGGCAATGACTAGAAAGTTCTGTCTAAGGAGAGGTTTGGTCACCTAATTGCGCGCCAGTAAGGAAAAATTCTTATCTTTCCTGAGAACGGCCTAGTTGTCATAAATGTGATTCTGTAATATTATTTGTGAATAATTAATTATTGATTCATATGATAAGGAAATATTTATTTTATGTGGATATAAATGAGGGATATATTTTTGTGGTTAAAAATGAAGGAGTTAATGTTGAGGTGTTTTATCTGTATTTTTGTTGGAATGGAGGTATTAAAAATCAGGATTTTTGAGATATTTTGCGAGGGTTATAATTTTTAATCCGACCGTTGGATCGTGGTAATATTTGGATATGTTATACATATATAAGTTGAGTATATGTCCACAAATTTTGAACCGTTAAAAATGAACGTATGATTTATTATGAATTTTACGAGATGACTGGTTCAGAAATTGTTGAATTTTCAGAGTTTATCATTTTGGTGGAAAATTCTAGAATTGGTGGGCCCCACTTGTGGTTGGTGAAGAAATGTGCTGAATTATATTTCAAATGTGGTGGGTGGGAATAGTAGCAGGTAAAGCCATCAGGTTGCAGGTCAAACCTACCAAAATTTTCCTATAAATAGAGGGCTAAGTTAGAATTGAAAATCACACCAGAAACATAAGCTTTCTCTCTTTCTCTCTCTAGATTATTGAGTGTATTTTGTGAGTATTTAGATACTTGGTGAGTTGCTATTCATCAGTGCAAGTTTCCTTCAGCCTTATACCGATCAGAAGTACTGCTCTTTTGAGGTAAGGGATTGTAAGGGATAGTAAGGGATAGTAAGGGATATTAAGGGATTTTAAGGGTTGTTATGATTTTCAGTTTCGTAATTTTTCTGATCTTCAAAAATTCTGGAAAAATTTGAAATGATATTTTGATGAGTTTTCTTGATTGTGTCCAAAAATGGTGATTTTTGGATGTATAGATTAAGAGTTATGAATTTTATGAGAAAAGACTATTTTAAAAGTAACCGCTTATAATTCCTTGTGGTTAACTCCAAAATTGATGAAATTTTTATTGGGAGTACATGTATATGATAGAAGTATACTCTGTAAATTTCAGAATTTTTAGACAAAAGTACAATTTTTGATAAATGTCTAAATATTCGGCTATTTTGGCCATATGAAAAATAGTAAATGACTTTTAAAAATTCTGAGAAAAATATATGTTCACTATGGGACTATATTATGCTAAATCCCAGAAAAGAAATATTTTTGGAACTGATTTGGTATTTTTCATGAAAATGGTCTAGTTATGAGTAAATGAATTAAATATGTTTTGTGAAGAAAGAAAATTAGAAAATAGGATTTTATGGCTTGAGAATCCTATATGAGGTATATGCAGATTTTTGATGAGGGTTTTGGTTATTGATGATGAAATTGTAAGAGTTGGCATTTTATGATGATTAAATGCATTAATTAGTAAAGTGTAAACAATTAAAATAAATTGTTTATAAATTTAAGTAATGTTATTCTTTCAATATCATTATACCGAAATATTGGTATGAATTTTATTGTAGAATTTCTATCTTTTGTGTCGGGGTTACTATTCATGAGTTACGAATATTACTCTTGAGATTAAAACTATATGTTGATCATATTATTTTTATCATCATATATAACATTTTTATAACCCTGATGTTGAAATTCTCTTTCACTGGAGTGTAAAGATGGGTAGATTATTGGTATGATCATGACTAGGGTTCTCTTTGGCCTGTAGTGCAAAGTTGAATTGTGACTGGTATGATCATGACCATTGAATTTATAATTGAATATCTTAAGCTTAAGTGCAAAGGTGAATTGATCAACATGGTTATAATTATTGTTTATATAAATTCTGAAATGATTATATATTTCTTTGAGATATGAATATATTTGGCCTGTAGTGCAAATATGAATTGTTGATGAATATCTTTGGCATGTAGTGCAAAGATGGCCTGTTGATGAATATCTTTGGCCTGTAGTGCAAAGATGAACTGTTGTTGAATATCTTTGGCCGTAGTGCAAAGATGGTTTGTTGATGAATATCTTTGGCCCGTAGTGCAAAGATGGATTTGTTAGTATGATTATAAACAGGAACTGTGATTTGGTATAACCATGATCTTTGATGTTTCAGGTAAAGACAGGTGATGAAAATATTCTTCGTCCTGGGTGCGAAGAAAAATTTATAGTCACAATTATGATTATGAGTTATTCATATGATTGTGGAAAGGAACTGTTGAGTGATGTTACATGGATAAAATATTGTTGGTGGATTTTTAACATGGAGAAGATAATAGACTTTATAGTCTATTTGACTCTTCTAATGGATTGCTCGTTCCGCTGCAACTATGGTTGAAATTTTTATCATTTACCATATGTTCTAAATCTCTGATTTATTGTTGATGAAGGCTATTGATAATTGAATTATCTTTAGTCATGATATTCTTTACTGAGCTAGTTGTGCTCACCCTTTTGCTTCACAATTCCTTTCAGGTAATAAGAGTGTAGCTGGGTCGAGCGGGGGTAACAAGGGAATAGAACGGTGGTCATCATTTAGTAGTTATATTTGGTGAAGAAAATAGGGTGAGGCGAACCCAACGTTGGAAGGGTGTTTTGTCACTATCATACAAGATGTCTAATGACATACAACCTCGTGTCATCATAAGACAGGGTTGTGCTCATCCACTTGCTGAGTATATCTATGGGCACTACCTATATAATCTTGGTGTTTGTTTGAAGTATAATTCTCAATTAGAGACAGTGGAGATAATGATAAGTCAAGAGAAGACTCACCATTGGGAAGAATATGATAGTAATCTTCTCGTTTTTCTTTGGGGTCTATTGGGTCAACCAAGGATAATTCTGTGGCCATATGATATCTATCATAACCTAGACGCATGGCCTCCCATGTACGAAGGTTTCCTTGAGCACTTCCCAAAGATTTTAATTTCTAAAACAGTTTTTGACTATACCTTTATGTAAGGTGTCATTGTGAGGTGATGTCCACGGTTGGAACATGAGTCACATTTGGTATATATTTGTATCCAAACTCACAGCATATGTGTTGTTGTATTTTGCACGACAATTGTTGTAATAAAGTTGTAGTTATTTTCTGTACCATGTATTTGGCGACTCAGAATAGGTTGGATGGAATGGACCTATTTTGGGGTTGTCACAGGTGGTATCAGAGCTATAAGTAAAGAGCCCCGAGCCTCTCGCTGGTGACTTCCTGTTGATGGGGGATGCACCGAAGCCAGACTCTCCGTAGGGGACGCCGTTCTGCGGTGGCAAACTGATAGGTACCACTGTGAGGTGCTGTCCACTGATGGGACATTTGTCACAGGTGGTATCAGAGCTTAGGGATATGATCTCTGGCGGAGATCGGGGAATATAACTAGGAGGGGAGAGATGAGTAAATCCTTCGCTAGTGTGTCCTACCTAAGCTTATTTGTTGGTCAGTCATAATATCGGGATATTATGTGATATGTTAATTTGTTAAATTAACCCTTGTTTTGAAGCTGTATTCTAGAATGATACATGAAATACAGGAGATGAGCAATGGAGAAATTATGATGACAGGGAAGATGGAATCTGAAATGAAAGGAAGGTATTCTCAATTCTTTGAAATACCAGGTACGTAAATTTCGAGGACGAAATTTCATAAGGAGGGGAGATTGTAAGACCCCGAATTTTATGAAATAAAAGTATTCAATTTTTCTTATAATTACTATTCAGTAAATGGTTAAATTGATAAAAAGTTAAAGTTATGGATGAATATGAAAATTTTTCAAAATAACAAGTGGTTATAAAATAATCATTGTTGTCGGGAATATTCGTTTGGTCGTGGAATATTCTTTCTGTCGGGGAATATTCGTACGACGGCGCAGCTATTTGTGGGCCCCATAACGAATAACTGTCGGGTGAAGAAAACGACAAATTTAAGTTTTTACAAATAACGGCGTAGTTGTTACCGTTAACACTGTTGGAATACCCGTTGGTTAAAATACAGTAATACGCGTTATTGCACAGTAGCACACGGTATTGCACAGTATTTTTGAAATTATTGATTCTTACGTAAGAAGGCACTACTCAATAATTGTTACAGTAATTACTGTTCAATATTTTATTTTATTGATTCAATAATTGCTGCGTTGATATTTTATATTATTGTTGTTTCAATAATTGTTGCTGCACAGTATTTCCCATTATCAGATCAATAATTCATATTATTTGAATAATATTATTAGATAACATTATTGGCAATGTCTAGAAAGTTCTGTCTAAGGAGAGGTTTGGTCATCTAATTGCGCGCCAGTAAGGAAAAATTCTTATCTTTCCTGGGAACGGCCTGGTTGTCATAAATGTGATTCTGTAATATTATTTGTGAATAATTAATTATTGATTCATATGATAAGGAAATATTTATTTTATGTGGATATAAATGAGGGATATATTTTTGTGGTTAAAAATGAAGGAGTTAATGTTGAGGTTTTTATCAGTATTTTTGTCGGAATGGAGGTATTAAAAATCAGGATTTTTGAGATATTTTGCGGGGGTTATAATTTTTAATCCGACCGTTGGATCGTGGTAATTTTTGGATATGTTATACATATATAAGTTGAGTATATGTCCACAAATTTTGAACCGTTAAAAATGAACGTATGATTTATTATGAATTTTACGAGATGACTGGTTCAGAAATTGTTGAATTTTCGGAGTTTATCATTTTGGTGGAAAATTCTAGAATTGGTGGGCCCCACTTGTGGTTGGTGAAGAAATGTGCTGAATTATATTTCAAATGTGGTGGGTGGGAATAGTAGCAGGTAAAGCCATCAGGTTGCAGGTCAAACCTACCAAAATTTTCCTATAAATAGAGGGCTAAGTTAGAATTGAAAATCACACCAGAAACATAAGCTTTCTCTCTTTCTCTCTCTAGATTATTGAGTGTATTTTGTGAGTATTTAGATACTTGGTGAGTTGCTATTCATCAGTGCAAGTTTCCTTCAGCCTTATACCGATCAGAAGTACTGCTCTTTTGAGGTAAGGGATTGTAAGGGATAGTAAGGGATAGTAAGGGATATTAAGGGATTTTAAGGGTTGTTATGATTTTCAGTTTCGTAATTTTTCTGATCTTCAAAAATTCTGGAAAAATTTGAAATGATATTTTGATGAGTTTTCTTGATTGTGTCCAAAAATGGTGATTTTTGGATGTATAGATTGAGAGTTATGAATTTTATGAAAAAGACTATTTTAAAAGTAACCGCTTATAATTCCTTGTGGTTAACTCCAAAATTGATGAAATTTTTATTGGGAGTACATGTATATGATAGAAGTATACTCTGTAAATTTCAGAATTTTTAGACAAAAGTACAATTTTTGATAAATGTCTAAATATTCGGCTATTTTGGCCATATGAAAAATAGTAAATGACTTTTAAAAATTCTGAGAAAAATATATGTTCACTATGGGACTATATTATGCTAAATCCCAGAAAAGAAATATTTTTGGAACTGATTTGGTATTTTTCATGAAAATGGTCTAGTTATGAGTAAATGAATTAAATATGTTTTGTGAAGAAAGAAAATTGGAAAATAGGATTTTATGGCTTGAGAATCCTATATGAGGTATATGCAGATTTTTGATGAGGGTTTTGGTTATTGATGATGAAATTGTAAGAGTTGGCATTTTATGATGATTAAATGCATTAATTAGTAAAGTGTAAACAATTAAAATAAATTGTTTATAAATTTAAGTAATGTTATTCTTTCAATATCATTATACCGAAATATTGGTATGAATTTTATTGTAGAATTTCTATCTTTTGTGTCGGGGTTACTATTCATGAGTTACGAATATTACTCTTGAGATTAAAACTATATGTTGATCATATTATTTTTATCATCATATATAACATTTTTATAACCCTGATGTTGAAATTCTCTTTCACTGGAGTGTAAAGATGGGTAGATTATTGGTATGATCATGACTAGGGTTCTCTTTGGCCTGTAGTGCAAAGTTGAATTGTGACTGGTATGATCATGACCATTGAATTTATAATTGAATATCTTAAGCTTAAGTGCAAAGGTGAATTGATCAACATGGTTATAATTATTGTTTATATAAATTCTGAAATGATTATATATTTCTTTGAGATATGAATATATTTGGCCTGTAGTGCAAATATGAATTGTTGATGAATATCTTTGGCATGTAGTGCAAAGATGGCCTGTTGATGAATATCTTTGGCCTGTAGTGCAAAGATGAACTGTTGTTGAATATCTTTGGCCGTAGTGCAAAGATGGTTTGTTGATGAATATCTTTGGCCCGTAGTGCAAAGATGGATTTGTTAGTATGATTATAAACAGGAACTGTGATTTGGTATAACCATGATCTTTGATGTTTCAGGTAAAGACAGGTGATGAAAATATTCTTCGTCCTGGGTGCGAAGAAAAATTTATAGTCACAATTATGATTATGAGTTATTCATATGATTGTGGAAAGGAACTGTTGAGTGATGTTACATGGATAAAATATTGTTGGTGGATTTTTAACATGGAGAAGATAATAGACTTTATAGTCTATTTGACTCTTCTAATGGATTGCTCGTTCCGCTGCAACTATGGTTGAAATTTTTATCATTTACCATATGTTCTAAATCTCTGATTTATTGTTGATGAAGGCTATTGATAATTGAATTATCTTTAGTCATGATATTCTTTACTGAGCTAGTTGTGCTCACCCTTTTGCTTCACAATTCCTTTCAGGTAATAAGAGTGTAGCTGGGTCGAGCGGGGGTAACAAGGGAATAGAACGGTGGTCATCATTTAGTAGTTATATTTGGTGAAGAAAATAGGGTGAGGCGAACCCAACGTTGGAAGGGTGTTTTGTTACTATCATACAAGATGTCTAATGACATACAACCTCGTGTCATCATAAGACAGGGTTATGCTCATCCACTTGCTGAGTATATCTATGGGCGCTACCTATATAATCTTGGTGTTTGTTTGAAGTATAATTCTCAATTAGAGACAGTGGAGATAATGATAAGTCAAGAGAAGACTCACCATTGGGAAGAATATGATAGTAATCTTCTCGTTTTTCTTTGGGGTCTATTGGGTCAACCAAGGATAATTCTGTGGTCATATGATATCTATCATAACCTAGACGCGTGGCCTCCCATGTACGAAGGTTTCCTTGAGCACTTCCCAAAGATTTTAATTTCTAAAACAATTTTTGACTATACCTTTATGTAAGGTGTCATTGTGAGGTGATGTCCACGGTTGGAACATGAGTCACATTTGGTATATATTTGTATCCAAACTCACAGCATATGTGTTGTTGTATTTTGCACGACAATTGTTGTAATAAAGTTGTAGTTATTTTCTGTACCATGTATTTGGCGACTCAGAATAGGTTGGATGGAATGGACCTATTTTGGGGTTGTCACAGTAACCCTTACACCCCTTCTTCAACATCTTCCGAGCTTGTGTCATGGTTAGACAACAAGAACGTCCCGGTGATTTATTTCCATAAAACACCACCTCAGGTTTCTTAGAAAGCCTTTGGTTTACACTCTTTCTATGACAATCTATTATTACTTTTTGGTTAATTAACCAATCCATACTAAGAATTACATCGAATTCTCTTAACCTTATCGGTAAAAGATCTACCGATGATCTGTTACCCCTAATATCTACGAAATGATTCCTATGAATGTGTTCAATGGGAATTAACTCCTCGTTTGCTACCTTAACATCTAAAGGTATTTCTAGCTTTTCAGGGTTTAATCCCAGTTGCTTAGCGAATCCACATGCTATAAAAGAACAAGTAGCACCCGAGTCAAATAACACATAAGCATTTATTTCGTTGACTAGAATGATACATGCTACTACATCTGCTGATGCAACCACATCTTGGACAGTCATATTAAAGGTTCGGGGTGAGGGTCTACCCAATGATGGTGTTGGTCCAGTAAAGGCCATATTACCACTACCAAAACCCTTATTGACCTCCGCCCCCTTCTTCGGGTAATTTATTGCCATGTGGTCCATCGACCCACAAACAAAACAACCACGACTTTTCTTAGGATTAGGACAATTGGGAGATATGTGACCCTCCTGCCCACAATTATAACAACTCATTTTCCCTTTCATACAGACTCCCAGATGAGTCTTGTCGCATGTCTTGCATGCCTCCATCCTATGTTTAGGATCCCCTTGTTTCACCCCAGTATTTCTGGAGTTAAAACTCTTTCATTTAGGCATATTTCCACTACCACTGGCAACCTCTGCCTTATTTCCTCCATCTCCCTTACTTTTATTCTTTCATTCCATGTGGTATTGGGTCAACGCCTCACTACCACCCTCTGCTATTATCACCTTTTCCAGAATGGTCCCATAAGAAGCACTCTGAAAAACCAAAATCCTACTATAGAGCCAGGGTTTCAAGCCCTGCTCAAACCTACGAGCCTTCCTCTCATCCGTGTCTACTTGGTGTGGAGCAAACCTTCCCAATTCATTGAATTTGGCCGTATATTAGGGAACCGTCATGTCCCCCTACTTAAGTTCTAGGAACTTAATCTCCATTCTTCCTTGCATGCTAGTCTCGAAGAATACCTTCTTGAACTATTCCCATGTAACAGCATCAGTTCTAGCCCCACCCTAGTGAGCCTCCCACCAGTAGTTGGCTTCCCCCTTCATCATGTAAGTCGCAAAAGAAGTCTTTTGCGCCTCACCTACGTTTGTAATTATAAATGCCTTTTCTATTTCCTTGACCCATGTCTGGGCCTCCATTGGGTCCGTCGTTCCTTTGAACTCTGGTGGACCTACACTTTTAAATTCTTTAAAGGTAGTCGTTCGAGCTACCCTAGGTCCCGCGGGCGCTCTACCCCCGGCTTGGTTAAATGCAACCATTAATAAATTAACAAACTCTTGCATTGGGTTATTAGGCCCCCCCTGGTTATCGTTATGTGATTCTGCCTCTTGATTACGTTGTCTTCTTCTTGGTGGCATTTCTGATTAAATAAATAAAGTTCCGTTATTACTTATTTACTTACTTAGTTATTATTCGTCGAACAATTGAACAATAACTCATACACAACAAAGCACATTAAATAAAAACTTCCTTATATTAATATGCTTCTTTATAGTCGAGACTATTTACAACTTGCTTTCCATAGCCAAAAGCTATTACATTATATCCCGCGATTGACTTTCACTAAAATTAGGATTTACAAAAAGACTACCCTTTAATTATACAAAAGAGGGTTTTACGTGACTACACAAAATATTTACTGTCCTTACTCCTAATACTGCCTAATAGCATTCTCATGCTTCTCGTTAGCTAGAATCGACACAATATCTCGACTTATAGTATGTCGAGTCTGTCCCGACTCAATAGAATAACAAGCTATTTCAAGCTTGAAATCCTCGTGCGCACTGTCATTTATATATGACATTCGTGCTATCTTCTGGTCTTTTTCAACCAATTTCTTATAAAGTTCTACGACCTCGTTCTTATAGTCCCTAGCCTTGTCGGTCATGAGCACCTTCTCATTATGCTCTATCTCAAAGTCTGACTCTGCAGACTCCTTAGCTGTGATGCCCCCAAATTCTGGCCTCCACTTGGTCACCGAATTCGGTTCGTCACGTGCTCAAAGTATTACCATAATAACTAAAATCACACATTCGCAACGAAAGATCAAATTTAGAATAATATACAATGATTTATTATAATTATTCCCCCAAGTCTCACAACCTATTGTACATAATAGATTACATAAGGACTGATTACATAATTCTACTTAAGTTTAAACATTGTCTTAATACAACAACATAATAATTTCAACATGAAAGGGACAAGCTAGTTGGTAGCCTTGCCTTTGCCCTTGTCTTTCCCAGAGACACCTCCCTATTCCACCTTAACTGAAAGGTTTTAAATAAGCAAGAATGAGCACAAATTTCCCAGCAAGTAATATACAACAAGGGCAATAGTTTTATAACACGAAGGTGAATTATCGAAGTATCATCTCTAACATAGTTCAAAGTTTCAGAATAATATCATAAATAATGAATATCAAAAATTCTTGGAATAAGAACGATAATTCAATATAAATCAACAGATATATATATGAATTCAAATACTAACAAGGTATCCAACTGGATAACGATTATACTGAGCAGTCACTAAGGACTATTGAACATCTACTAGAATTACCAATATTAAATTGATAACCCAAAAGAACAAGTATTATAGAGGATCAGTCTACAATACTTCAAGTTATGCATAACACCACAATAATAATATATTCATCTGTTGGGGTTTGCAACAACATACAATCTCCTTACCATAAGTGTTGTTCAACTCAGTTTTTAGATTTCTGCACCAATCAATTGGTTTGGACAGTTTTATAAACATGCATATAGTCTAGCCGAATCAAATGGCATCGACTCTTTCACAATATTCAAGAACAATACCACGTTCATTAGGAATCATAGTTTTCATAAGGGTTTAAGCATAATGGCTCATTTGAACGAGAAAGCAATATAACATGTATTTAAAGAGGTAAGCTTACGGTATTTGTCGAATAAAGAATGCAAAGACACTTGCACAATAAGAGTAGGGTTCGGATACTTGTACAATGAAAAAAAATATTTCGAAGACTTGCTCAATATAGATTTGAGTAAGGTTAGAGAACTTGCCTTAAGCGCAGTTTACCAAAATATCGCTTAACAATACTCTTTCAAATCCTAACATAATGTAATACGTATATAAGATATTCATTAGTTAAACATTTTCGGTACACAATCTTGATGGCAAAACTATGATTTTAACCACTAAACTTGGCACGCTTTACTTAATACACCACTGAACTTTTAATTTTTTGGATTACATCATTAAACTAATTAAAAATTTTTAATTGGGTCATTCCATCCAAAATAGTTGGCAGACGTTAAAGTGACGCTGACGTGGCGCTGACATGGTGCTGATGCGGCAAAAAAATAAAAAAAATTTGCTTATGTGGCAAAAAAAAATCAAAAAATGATTTTAATTTTTTTTTAACATTTTAAAGTTTTAAAAATAACAAAAACATAATAAAATACAACAAAAAATTAAAATATTTAAAAAAAACAGATTTTTTTAAAAAATAGATTTTTTTTTTAAAATATGTTTTTTTTGAAAACATATTTTTTTTTTAAAAATAGAATCCTATAAAAAATATATTTTTTAAAAAACATATTTTAAAAAAAAATAGAATTCTATAAAAAAATTACTTTTTTTAAAAAACAGTTTTTTTTTAAAAAAAATAGTTTTTTTTAAAAAAACAGTTTTTTTTTAAAACAGATTTTTTTTTAAAAAACAACTTTTTTTAAAACAGCTTTTTTTAAAAAATAGAATTCTTAAAAAAAAAAAAAATTTTAAAAAACATATATATATTTTAAAAAAATAAAAAAAATTTCAAACAGTTTTTTTTTTAAAATAGATTTTAAAAAAAATAGAATTTGTAAAAAATGGGACTTTTTAAAAAAACAGATTTTATTAAAAATTGATTTTTAAAAATAGATTTTTTTAAAAATTAGAATTCTAAAAAAATATACTTTTTTAAAAAAACATAATTTTTTAAAAAAAATAGTATTTTTTTAAAAACAGCTTTTTTAAAAAATCTGTTTAAAAAAATTTCTATCGTTTTTTAAAAATCTTATAAATTCTATTTTTATAAAAAAAATTTAAAAAAATTTCAACCGTTTTTTTAAAATCTGTTTAAAAAAATTTCTACCGTTTTTTACAAATTCTATTTTTTTTAAAAATCTGTTTTTAAAAAAATTCTATTTTTTTAAAGAAATATATGTTTTTTTTAAAGTATATTTTTTTTAGAATTCTATTTTTTTTTTAAATCTATTTTTTCAAAAAAATCTGTTTTTTAAAAAATATGTTTTTTTAAAAAAATCTATTTTTTTAAAAAAAACTGTTTTTTAAAAAAAATTATTTTTTATAGATTTTTCAAAAAAAAACTGTTTTAAAATCAAATTTTTAAAAAAAGTTCTACTTTTTTTAAAAATATATTTTTTTAAAAAGTTCCATTTTTTAAAAAATATTTTTTTTAAAAATTCTCTTTTTATAAAAATCTATTTTTTTTAAAAAAATGTTTTAAAAAAAATTCTATTTTTTTTTTAAAAATATGTTTTTTTAAAAAAGTATATTTTTTTTAGAATTCTATTTATTTTAAAAAAATGGATTTTTTGAAACAACTGTTTTTAAAAACAAATATATTTTTTGTAGAATTCTATTTTTTTTTAAAAAAAATCTGTTTTCAAAAAAAATATATTTTAAAATAAAATCTATTTTTTTAAATAAAATTTAAAATTTTTTATTATATTTTATTATGTTTTTGTTATTTTTAAAACTTTAAAATGTTAATTATTTTTTTCAAAATCTGTTTTTGATTTTTTTTGCCACATAAGCAAATTTTTTTTATTTTTTTGCCACGTCAGCGCCACTTTAACGTCTGTCAACTATTTTGGACGAAATGACCCAATTAAAAATTTTTAATTAGTTTAATGATGTAATCCAAAAAATTAAAAGTTCAGTGGTGTATTAAGTAAAACGTTCCAAGTTTAGTGGTGAAAATCATAGTTTTGCCCAATCCTGATAAATATAGATCAAGTGTACACACACGACTCAATCAAGAAACCTTTTACGTATGTTATTACGTAGCTCAGATCTATCGTTAGACTTCATCATTTTAAAACACTTTGTCAATTCAAGCTAAGATAGGTGTTAACATGCAAATCTACCTTTATCAGTGTATCATGAACAGCAATAACCATAATGAAGTTAAACTAGCATGCTACATACTTCAGAAATCACAGAAAACACTTTTCAAGACTACAGCATGGCGCGACCGTGCTTGATTTGTACTAAGGAGACGCGTGGCTCCTAGTTCAAACCAAGACTGAGCAATTATTTTCTTGGCCTAGCTTTCCCATCCTTACATAGATAACATATATTAACATGTTAAGGGTCCTTTCACATCTTTCAAGTTTAATCTAGGTTCCGTCTTGCATAATATGGTTCTAAGTTGGACATCTCAATAATTTAAGGCTATTTAAGGTTATAAAATCATAAAGTCCAACTTGCTTGATTCTTAAACATATAAGGTAGTCATATAACTCACATTAGACATGCTTGTGAGTATTCATCTCACATACGTGTTATTAACATCGTTTTGTTTGAAATATGCTTCGTTTATACTCTTCTTGAATTATGATACCTAAGCATGATGATATATATATATATATATATATATATATATATATATATATATATATATATTTATTATACATGAGTGAGTCTAAGAGTATTATCCGACATGTTCTTAATTATCAGATTTCAACCCTCAATGTAGTATATAAACATTCACGTTCAAAGTTCATATTTTCATTTAGTAAAACTTACTAACAAGTCTAATATGCTATTGCTTCAATATGAAATCCATGTACTTAAGTTAGTATGTCCGGCATGCATTTCAAAACCATACTAACATGCTTGCAAGGTCAGAATATTCATTACTTCAAGTTCATGATTTCTAATTTTTTTCTAAATCTTGAAGTTTTCTTGAAAACTTAACTTAAATCAAGCTAAAACAACGTAACATATTCAAAACAATATCTAAGCACATGCTAGGGTCGTTTATATGCATATTCTAACCAAAGTAACATGCTCAGAATGATACAAGACCACAAAAGCAGTGCACATGGCTGGCAGCAGGCGCGGCCGCACGGTCATGTACTATAGAAGTGGCGCGGCCGCGCCACTTCGAGCAGAACACATAAATGAAGGCTCTGTTTATGCAAATTTCCCACACAACCAACAACAAACCTGAATCCAAACAAACTATATAGCTTCTAGACATGTAAACAAACTCAAACAACACAATGACATGATATTCTTCATCAATTAACAGAGAATTCAACAATTACAAGAATTTGACAAACTTCAAAATTAAGAACATGAGAATAGAAATGCTACCTCTTGAAGCTTGAATTAAACTTCTTCACTACTCTGATTATGCACTCCTCAAAACTTAGCAACTCACACTCTCTATTTACACTTAACCGACAATTCAAGCAATCAGAGAATGGAGAAGGAGGGGTGTCATTTATAGAGAATAGAGTATCCAGTTAATGGCATTACACTGTGGTTTGATCCAACAGAAATTGAGAAGAAATGTGGGATAAAGAAGAGTTGGCCAACTGCCCAAACTTGTAGCCATCATAACCATGGATTTGTAGCAGCTCAGTTCACGCAATGAAGGTATAGGCTACTATTTATGTACTGAGAAGGTCACTGATTTTGGGACACGGGTTTTAATTCCCAGCAAAGTGATTATAATGCTTAGTTTGTTTCTTTTAATTCCCAAAATATAATTTTAATGTGCTAATGCTACTACATAATGGAAAGTTAGGGATTATTTATGTATTCACATCATATAATCTATGTACATTAGTTCAGTCTAATTATTATTTATAACATGTATGGACTTCTTTTAATTACCCACTAGTAATTAATATCTCCTTAAAACTTTATTATTTCAAGTAGACTCACTTATTGAGATAATTTAAAATTCTTTGACAAAATATATCTTTTAATATTTCCACTCATACTTATTGTCACATAAATAATTGTCTATGTAACTTATCATTTCTTACACTTTATTATATAGTTTATATATATTACATAGTAATACTAATGTGTCACACCATATTTTATTTTTTAATGCAAGAACTATATAACATCACATGTCTTGTACACATACTTTAAGTGAATAATACCATTCTAATTATGCAACTCACATGAACAATTAATAATCACATATCATTAACTAATCACTATTAATATTCTACAATATAAATAAATAATTAATGTTAATTAATTGTTTTCTTGATAATTCCTCCGTCGATTAATATTTCCATTAATATCTAACCGAAATTCTTTAATAACAAGTAAAAATTAATATAGATTAATTGTTTGCTTAACAATTCTTTCGTTAATTAATATATTCATTAA
The DNA here is from genome assembly GCA_016801055.1 of Panax notoginseng. Taxonomy (NCBI): domain Eukaryota; kingdom Viridiplantae; phylum Streptophyta; class Magnoliopsida; order Apiales; family Araliaceae; genus Panax; species Panax notoginseng. Next base: position 92,633,553 of record CM029017.1, on the reverse strand, counting down.
TATTTCCCATCACCGTGCCACAAAAAGCTTTCAACGAGTTCATCGCAACTCCATATACTTCCAATTATCAATTATTTAATATAATTGGGTTAACTCATCTCGTAACACAAAATCATTTATATCCAAATAAACATTCATTTTCATTAATATATTCATTTAATAAGATGTGAAAATTCTCTAGTATTACATTATCCCCCCCTTATAAAAATTTCGTCCCGAAATTGCTACAAGGTTACACGAACAGTTGGGGATAATCCCTTACCATCCTATCTTCTAACTCCCACGTTGCCTCCTCGACATCGTGGTTATGCCAAAGCACTTTTACAGAGGAAATAACTTTATTTCTCAAGGTTTGTTCTTTCCTATCTAGAATTTGGACATGAATTTCTTCGTATGGTAAATTCTTCTCCACTTGAATGGGTTCATAAGAAATCACGTGTTTGTAGTCTGGCTTATACGGACGAAACACAGATATGTGAAACACGTTATGGATGTGCTCTAACTCAGGTGGTAGTGCAATTTTGTATGCTACTTCGCCCACACGCTTTAGTACCTCGAACGGTCTTATGAATCTTGGACTCAGTTTTCCTTTTCTTGCCGAAACGGATCTTTCCCTTCCATGGAGATACCTTCAGGAATACAAACTGTCGACTTCAAAATCTCGGTCATGCCGATGCAAATCCACGTACTTTTTCTGGCAATCTTGAGCTGCCACTAGTCTGACCCTTATTACTGTCACCATGTCCGCGATTTATTGTACTAACTCTGGTCCGAGTATTCTTCGCTCTCCGACTTCGTCCCAATATAATGGCATTCTACACTTCCTTCCGTAAAGAGCTTCGTATAGTGGCATGCCGATACTCGCATGGTAACTATTATTATACGCAAATTCGACTAAGGGTAGGTGGTCGTCCCAATTCTCCTTGAAGTCCATTATGCAAGTTCTAAGCATGTCCTCTAGCGTTTGAATGGTTCGCTTACTTTGTCCGTCTGTCTGAGGAGGATAAGCAGTACTTAACCTTAATTGTGTTCCCATCCTCTCTTGTAAGCTTTTCCAGAATTTTGACGGGAAACGCGGGTCTCGGTCAGAAACAATCGACACCGGCACTCAATGTTGTGAAACGATTTCCTTCACTTATAGAATCGCTGACTGATTCAAACTATAGCGGATCTTGATTGGCAGAAAATGTGCAGTCTTTGTAAGTCGATCCACGATAACCCAAATGGCATCCAAACCTTTTTGCATGACTGGACGTCCTACGAAGAAATTCATCGTAATATGCTCCCACTTCCACTCTAGTATCTCTAACGGTTGAAGCAACCCACTCAGCCGCTGGTGCTCTACTTTTACGCATTGACAAGTCAAACATCTACTAACGCACTCTGTGACTTCTCGTTTCAAATTGGGCTACCAAAAATGTTGCCTCGCAACTCGGTACATCTTAGTGCCTCCCGGATGAATGGAATATGTCGTATTGTGTGTCTCGTGCAAAATCTCCTCTCTCAACTCGGTTACCGCTGGTACCCACACTCTCCCTTCGAATCTTAAGATACCGTCTTTACCTATTAAAAATTTTTCATTCTCATTTTCCATGATTCTTTTCCTGATTTTCTCACACTCTCCATCTTTCTCTTGTGCTTCCTTTACTCCATCCAACAATGTCAGACGAGCTTCCATTACAATCAACTTCTCTTCAGACCTCTCGGGTCCCTTCACCTCTATTTCCAATTTCTCCATATCTCTTATTAACTCCTCCTGAGTTGTTAGTTGAAACAATTTCTCCCTTCCTTTTCTGCTCAGAGCGTCGGCAACTACGTTTGTCTTTCCCAGGTGATAAAGAATCTCACAGTCATAGTCCTTGATTAACTCTAACCACCTTCTCTGACGCATATTCAACTGCTTCTGTGTGAAGATATATTTAGACTTTTGTGGTCCGTGTATATCTCACATTTCTCTCCGTACAAATAATGTCTCCATATCTTTAACGCAAAAACTTCTGTCGCTAACTCTAAGTCATGAGTAGGGTATCATTTTTTGTAATCCTTCAATTATCGTGACGCATACGCAATGACTTTGCCATGTTGCATCAACACACAGCCCAGTCCTCTATGCGATGCATCACTATACACTACAAATCCTCCGGTATCATCTGGTAAAGATAATACAGGCGTCTCGCTTAATATCTTCTTCAACTCTTGAAAACTCTCCTCATATTTGTCGGTCCATACAAATTTCACCGTCTTCCTCGTCAGATTAGTCAACGGGGTCGCTATCTTAGAAAAATTCTGGATGAATCTTCGATAGTACCCGGCTAACCCTAAGAAACTTCTCACCACCGTCGGAGTTCTCGGTTGCTCCCAACTACTTACTGCTTCGACCTTTTCGGGGTCTACTAAGATTCCATTCTCATCCACCACGTGGCCTAAGAATTGAACCTTCTTTATCCAAAATTTACATTTTGAAAACATCGCATACATCTCCTCCTTTCGTAGTGCCTCCAAAATAATCTTCAGATGTTCGGCATGTTCTTCCTCTGTCTTCGAGTAGATCAAAATATCATCGATGAAAACTACTACGAATTTATCCAAGTAGGGATTGAAAACTTGATTCATCAAGTCCATGAATTCTGCCAGAGCATTAGTTAAACCGAATGACTTTACTAAAAACTTGTAATGTCCATAACGGGTTCAAAATGCAGTCTTTGGTATGTCTTCATCACGCACTTTGAGTTGATGATATCCTGTCCATAGGTCGATCTTTGAGAAACACTTCGCTCCCTTCAGTTGATAAAACAAGTCTTCTATCCTCGGTAATAGATATCTGTTCTTGATTGTTACTCTGTTCATTTCTCGATAATCGATATAGAGCCTCATCGATCCATCCTTTTTCTTCACGAATAGCACCGGTGCTCCCCAAGGAGACACACTCGGTCGAATGTAACCCTTATCCAGTAACTCTTGAAGTTGTATCATCAATTCCTTTATTTCTATTGGCGCCATACGGTATGGGGCTTTCGAAATCGGTGTCATTCCCGGTGTCAAGTTTTCTTTCTTTTTATCTTCATAAGTAATCCTCTCTATGCAAACCCTAGGTCTGGCGCTGCGGCGCCAGCAGTCCCTCTCTGTGTCTCGCTGCGACGCCATATACTAGTCCTAGAAAACCCAGACTCGACGCTGCGACGCGAATCTCCTTTGTTATGGCCGCGTTGCGGCGCCAACTAACAGTAGGTGATAGCTTTGCTCGGCCAAGCTCGGCGCTGCGACGCGAACTATTTGGCTTTGGGCTGGCGCCGCGACGCCAGCTCTGTGCACCAGAAAATTTTTATAGTTTTAAAATTTTGTGAAGCTCCCGGGCTCGTAACTTCTTCGTTATAAGTCCGAATTGGCTCGTTCAAGAGCCTACGGTTCACAAATTACATGCTCTACATGTTCATGCAAGAATTTCATCTATTTGACTTCGTTAACTAAAAATTCACCAATTAGTCCATTTTACGAAAACGATAAACGCTCGTGAACGTTCAACGTTCGTTTCTTCATTCTAAGTCGGAATTCGATCATTTTTGAGTCCGCAACTCTATAATGCAAAATAAGACTTTTCTCCATCAAAAACTAACGTTTTCGAGTTCAAACATCAAATCCGACTTCCATTTCGAGAATTTCACGAATTCGACGTTTATCGTCCAATCGTGTGAAGTTCGGCAAAACTTCATTATTTAGGATTTGTTCATCACCCCAAATGTATTCATTTCATCAACTACTCATCTCAATCTACATATTACAACAACTTGTTTTTAAATTAGGTCATTGCTTATTATTCATAAGTTCATAACTTAACAAATTATACCTTATAAGATTTCAGTTCCTTATGACTTATTATTGCTGTAAGTCCTTCAATCAACATTCTTACATCTTATAGCTCATACTAACTTCTTAAAATAATCATATGACAAGTTCATCCATGTTCTTCATAAGTTCATAACTTATTTAGGTTTGAATTGCTTACTCCTTACTTATTCGGCTTAATTCCATTAATCAACCATTCCTTATTTGTTCTTAGCATACATGTTCATTAAGTTACAGTTCTCTTATAACCATACAATGGTAGAGATGGAAGAGATAAGATTTTTTACCTTTGATGATTAACTTCTTCTTCTCGGAAATCTAACAATGGAAGTTTGACTTATTTGTGCTTATTCTCTCTAACACTTAAGTTGTTTAGCTTGGACGAAATAAACAAACAACTAATGAATTCAAAGGCTTGATATTTATAGAGCTTCCAAAGTTAGGCCAAATAGGTCATTAAGACCTCCCACGTCCTTAACAAACCTCCTTACCATTCCTTCCTTAGCTCCCAAGTATACTTGCTCCCTACATCAAATACTTGGCCACCACATAATGGTCTTGGTCTCCAAGTTCACCCACGGGTTTCCCCATGGATCATAATTATCCAATGGATCATTAATTGGGCTTACGTCTTAAATTATTTAACTTATCTTTAGGCTTACATTAATTCAATTTGGGCCTCATATAAACCAACACTTGGGTTAAACATTACCACAACTTGGGCTTGCCCCTTAATTCTCATTGGACTTGTACTTCCTTCAAGATTCACAATTTCATTTCATTAGACTTTAATCCTTAACGGTTTCAAATTAAGTCCGCGGGCAAAAAATTACGTTTTCCATACTTGAATTATTATTACTTAATCCATCTCACCTCGATATTATAACATTACGTATTTCTCGAAAGTTCAAAAATAATTCCCGAGCAGAAAACAATGAATAGTATTTTTCAGAAAATTTTTCAGAAAACTTTTATTTTCGTCCTGGAAATTTAAACACTTTAATTCCTTCACATAGTTAAAATACTATGACTTTTCGACGCTTCTAGGTTATAGAACGACAAGCCTCTTATCAACACATAATAATAACAAATAATATTATTTTATTCATTATTAAAGAATTTACAAAAGGTTCGATTTCTGGGGCGTTACAAGAATAATACCCCTTACCTTAGTAGAAGACTGAACACTACAATAGTGAAGTAGTAGAATACTTTTCTTCTTTCTCTCTATAGATTCTCTCTTTATAATTGCTCTTGTGAGTCTTAGTGAATTGGTGAGAATGAAAGAATAAATGAGCTTCTATTTATAGGAAAACATAGCTTCGATAATTATACGATTAGAGGCTCGAATTATTACAGTATTGTACCTTCATCTATACCTCCATTTTTTTAGTTCTTCAAGTATTATGAATCTTGCACCACCTCCCCTAATAGTACATACATGTGAATCAATAGTTCCATACATGTGAACCAATAGTAATTTGTATGTGAACTAATAGCAATTAATTACTCATTTATCCGATTAATTGCCCATTTAGTCAATTTAACATCCAGAAATAAATTATTATCGAAATAAATATTGATTTCCACTAACACTAATAATCCCTACACAATGGAAATATTTTTTTATCAACAATTTCATCTTTAAGCAACACGAACTTATTCATCATTAATATTATAACTCACAATATTTAACAACCAGATCATTTCCAAGAAAGAGAGGGCTTTCCGATAAGGATTTCTCCCTATTGGCTCGCAATTAGGTGACCAAACCACTTTCATTGACAGAACTTTATAGACATCGTCAATAATGCAAATAATAATATGAATAACTTTGTCGTCTCAATTATTGATTTAATAATATAAAATATTATGCAAATGATACTATGACAATAATTGAATCAATAATATGACAGATATTATGCAGCAATTATTGTAGTAATAATTGAGTATAAATGAGTGACTTCTCACGTAAGCATCAATAATCAATATCGTGTGCTACTATGTAACCACGCGTATTACAGTACTTTTACCACCAGGTATTTCAACAGTTCAACGATAAAACTTTTGCCATTATTTTTATAAAAAGATATTTCTAGCATTTTCTAACTACGACAATACTTCCATTGTGGGGTCCACCAATGATCTTGCCATTGTACGAATATTCCCTGATATGACTAATATTTCCCGACAAATCGAATATTTTATGACAACTTGCATACTTTGTAAAATTTATAAATACTACCCACAACTATAATATTATATTAAATTCACACCTTAATATTAAAAAAAATATTTCGAGAAATTAAATCTTTATTCATAAAATTTGGGGTCTTACATATTAACTGTCAAAACCCGTTGACTGACCATAAAAAATGAATTCTTGAAATTCCAAAAAAGTTTCAACGGAGGTCTGACACCGACTTAGATCTTCCATTTCTGATGTTGTTAAGATACTATAGTGTCACACTTTTATACCCTTATATGTATGCCACAAAACTATGACAGTAGATCACCTAATAAATAACCAATATGAGAGTTATTAATGGTCAAAACCCTTTGAGCGAGCACAAAACTATTTCTGGAAATTCCATAAAATATAAAGAACACCTAACAGGTGTCTGACAACCTTTTGAACAGCTTAAATCTTCCATTTAATGTGTTAAATAGGGTCAAATAATGTCTCACTTTTGTACACTGACATATATACTACCAAGATGTGACATTAGATCACCTAAAGAATGAACATAATGCAATTTATTGAGGATCCAAAAGCGTTGACCGAAACAGTTCAACAGTTTCTGGATTTTCCAGAAACTGAAGAACACGTTACTCAACGTAGTTTGACCACCCATATCTTCCAATAATGATGTAATTAAACCAAGAAATTGTTATGTACTTGTAGATCTACATGAATACTACAACACTGAAACAATTAAACCTCTAAAAACAAAATCAATTAGAAGATAAAGCTGGTCAAACTAACCCCCAAGACATTGACTGGACTGTTCTTCAGAGGCTGAAGAACACCTATAGCGACACTTTTTGTCACGATAGCTTTTAGCGATAATTGTAAATAAAAATAAATTATAACAATTAAAATAAACAGTAATTAATTATAAATAATTAATAATTAAGTTTTAAAATTCATTTTAAGTTATAATAAATAACTTTTAACATTTTAAAATAAATTTCATTAATATTTTAATTTATTTAAATATTAATGATAATTAAATTATTATAAATGATAATTAATTATTTAAAAATAGTATGAATGTTTTAAAAATCATTATAAATGATAATAAACTATTTAAAAATAATATGAATGTTCTAAAAATCAATATAAATGATAATAAATTATTTAAAAATCATTATAAATGATAATTAATTATTTAAAAATCATTATGAGCTTCTAGAAATTATTATAAATGATAATTAAATTATCTAAAATAATAATAAAGTTTTTAAATAAAGTTTTATTGAAAAATTATCTCGATAAATATTAAGTAAAGTAATAGAACACCAAATTAACTTAGAAATCAACTCAGACTTAAATAGTTTGATTTGATATCTATTATTAAAAATTCTAACGACTGTTATAAATATGTGGTAACATATTTAGGTTGCTTAAATAGTTTGAGATAGCATAAAGTAATTGTTCTTCGATCAGACAAGTTTTCTAACTTCATTTAATTTTTGTATTAAATGCAAGTCTTCTATTTTTACTAAACAAACTTGTTTTTAAACTTTGTTCATGATATCTATTGCTGGGAGGTTATGGCTGTGACAACCCAGAAAATTGGACTGTCCAGAATTTAAGTTTAAAGAATTAGTTATTAATAAAATGAATTTTGTTAATAATATTATGTGCTATGTGTTTATTAATTGTTCTAGAACCTATGATGATTATAAAATGGGAGGATTCTGGCGACGAGCTAGACTGAACGAGTAAGAATTTTCAAGATAAAAATAAAAAATTTCTGGGAACAAAAATATTTTTGAAGAAAAAGACAAAATATGCACTATTCACCCGGTGAACCCTAAGGGTTAGACTTTGAATAATCTAAGCCTTTTCGAGAGATTGGTATGTTGAAATGACATTCCATCAAAAGATTTGACGATAATATGTTATGAAAAGTTAAGTTATCCGATAAAAGTTTTTCTCAAAAAACATGTAGAAATTGGACGAAATAAAAACAACAAAAATACTGTTATGTACTTTTAATTCGTTTAACTACGTTACGTTAGGGGAAAATGTGAAGAAAAATGATTATCATCAAAAAGTGTTTTTTATTTTTTTTGAGGTTCCGAAGAATGTGTAAAAGTAAATCTGTAGTGGAAAGACGGAATATTTAAAAAAATTTACATTCCGAGAAACGCGTTCTTTCGAACTGTCGAACGAATTCCAAAAGACGGAACCATGAAGCTTCGTGAATAGTAAGGAGGTTAGTTAAGGAGGTGGGAATAGTAACTTTGGGGGTAAAATGACTATTTTGCCCCTAGCCTTCATTTTCTATAAAAGGAGAGCCTTAGCTCACTTATTGGTGATTTGAGTGTCACCAACACTTGAGAGAGAGAAAGAGAGAAGTCGGATGAGGAGGGAAAGTAAGAGGCAAAGCTAGCCCAAATGCAAACTTTGTCCAATGGAAGAAGATTAATAAAGAAAGGTATTAAAACCTAACTTTAATATAATTTTCTTTAGGTTTTATATGGAAATCATATAATCTAATGAGAATAGAAATAGAAGTAAGAGATGTTAAGAATGATTTTAATATGGTTGAAAACATGAGAAAACGAAGAAATAAGAATTAAAAATTTTGTTTATAAATTTCTTAAAAGTTTTCTAAGGAAGTATGAATTGCTTAATGAATTTGCACGATTCGAATGAATAATATGAACGATTCAACGAAATAAGTATGGAATGGTGTTTTATAATACCAAATTCCAAGAAAAAGTTAAATCATAATCAAAGTATCGATTAAAAATGAAGAATGAACAAAGAATGCGAAAAACACGCGAAGAACACGAAGAACGTTGTTGATGGACAAATTTAAAACCATCGTAGTTAAAACTTATTGTTGATGGAAAAGTTTAAAACCATCGTGTAAAAGTTAGATGTTTATTGCTTGGTTAGGAATGTTGGAAACGTTCATGAAGAACGGATTGAACTTAGCTATAACGAAGTTATGGCGAAATTTTGTAAAAGACGAGCGAAAAATAGAAAATATGTAAATGAACATGAATATGTAGGATTTCATAAGAATGTAAGAAAATGTAGAAAACGTGGGTCGTGGACTTAAAAATGAACGAATTCGGAGTTCGGATGACCGAATTAAGGACAAACGAACGAAGAACGTTAATAACGTAAAACAAACAAATGAAGAAATTTAAGCCAATTGAATGGCATGTTAAAGAATTTAGAAGGAAATTTTTTCCAAGGGAAGTTGAAGCACGTAAGATAAGGAAGAAAATAGCTTTGGAACGACCTCGTTCTGAGTTATAACGAAGAAGTTATGAGATTTCGAAATAGACGTCTCAAACATGTTCAACACTTAGAATTTTTTTTTTAGTTTTAGTACTGGAGCCGCAGCGCCATTTATGCCTTGAAAGGTTGCGCCACAGCACCAGCCTGAGGAGTCAACTACTGCTAATTTGCACTACAGCGCCACTAATAACAAAGGGAACCGATGCTGCAGCGCCGGTGCAGGGAAAAACCCAGAGAAGAGCTTTTAACTTCTCAACTCTTGGGGGAAGTGTAAGGAAAGATAATGAACATATAGTTCACATAATGTAACACTTAAAAAAGTGATTTAAGCCTTTAGTAAAGGTTGAACTAAAAGATTTATCGGGATTAAAAGACAAAGAATGTAAAAGTAAAGTAAGTAAACAGTTTTCGTGAATCGTATTCACGTCGAGCGAACGTTCTAAGTATACATTAGTTGTATGACTTAGAAGTTGATGAATGTTAAGTATGATAATCAAGAATTGATTGAAGATTGTAAAATATAAATGCAAGGTGCGTACTTGGAATGGAGGATTTCGTATTCAATAATACAGTATAATATATTAAAGTAAAATAAACGCTTAAGAATATATGCAATGTATTGACATAAATGTTGAACAAAGATGATGACTTATAACATTTATGTGTTATAAAGTTATAACGAATCGTAATGGGGTTAACAAAGGTTCCGAACTTAGATCGGGCAAAGAATATAAGAAGGAACGTAAGCGTAAAAACACGTAAACCAATGAAAATGGTTCATGTACGCGTAAGTTAAACATGCTAAGCATACATATTTGTGTATGGTTTGAACGTAAGATAATGAAGACTAACGATTAAACCTATAAACGATGAAGAAACTGAGTTAATGACAACGACGTATAGCGTAAGGAAGTCGAGTTAATGATTATAACTTGGATAACGTTCCGAGTCGAATGAACCTGATGTTATAAGATATGAATAAGGTAATGTAAAATGCTTAACGCTATAAACGTATAGTATTAACATTGAATGATCATTTTAGGTATACAAAAGATAATATGACTTAGACGATAAGGAATAAATCCTGAGGTATGTCATTTAGTTTTATAGAAAGCCATAAAGATTGGGAAATTAACTTAACGAACATTATAGTTTAAATGGTTCAGATAAGTTAAGTTTAAGTTGTGGTACAATCATAATCTTTAATGGTTGACATATGGGAGTTGGACTAAATAATTCCTTTAGAGAGCGGAGGTATATACAAACTAGCAACCGATCTAACTCGAAGTGAAAGACAGTGTAGATGAGACGGGAAACTAGATTATTGGTTGTTTGTGGAAAGCTACTCAGAGTACCATATGGAATACTAGTACAGACTCGATGGGTGCTAAGTCTTAGAAAACTTATAAGAAGAAGATTAGAATGTAAATCATTAAAGACGATGATCGTACAAGTTAAGACATCTCCGTATGTCATAACTCCGTAAAACAGTAAAAAGGATGGTTACGTGAACTTATGTTATAAACACGAACCATAAAGAGTAAATTTAAGCTTAAACCAATGCGTAAGTTAAATATACGACTAATTGGTACATGATATTTTATGTGATATATAGGGATTGCGATGAGCAGTTTAGCGTAAACTATAAGTTATAGCTGTGCGTAAGTCAAGTTTTCTAACTTCATTCATGTTTAATATGAATGCTAGTTTCCTAAATTTCTCAGTTGTTCAACATGAAAAGTTTTATCTATGTGTAAATGTGTGATGTTTGTACAAGGTGGTAGAATGTATGAGGTTTAGTGTTATAATTTTAACACTTCAGTGTTTTTATGAGATGAATTGTTCTGTGATTGAACTGTTCAATATGAAAATGTTTTGTTTGTACATGAGTCGTTATTGTTAAGGCTATGCTAATGATTCTAGCCAGACAGAATGTGTACGAAAAAGGTAAAAGCATGACAGTATTGCAAAGTGAATGTGACTAATGTTTTAAAATATTAAAATTCTTGATGTTATTTACTCAACTGCTATGACTTGCTGAGCAATTGAATGCTCACACTTGCTTTAAATGAAAAACATTTTCAGCGTACGAGTAAAAGAACTTAAGGATCCCATAAAGAACAAGTTGACCGGCATCCAGATGGAGAGCCATTCATTATTTGAATTAGCGTGAAGATTAAGCCAAGACTTATAATGTAGAATAGTTTAATGAACTGTTAAGTATCCTTGGTGGAGGATGAAAGTCAGTCTTGTAAGATGTAAAGAATAATGTAATTATCATTATTTATAATGAACAAGGTTATAAGGTATTAGAACCTGGGATTTGAGAATATATGTTGTTATATTTAGCTATACAATGATTTATGTTTGGAATGAGATCTACTTGTGATGTACGAAATCCAAGTTTGAAGATAAACTGGATTTCAGGATGTTACAATGGCTTATTGTTCAAGCATAACTGAATGAAATGAGTTGTTATTTGTGTAACTTAGTTTTGATTTGATATCGAAGCATAAATTGTGATGAAACTAATATTTTTTGGTACATATACATACATATATATATATATATATATATATATATATATATATATATATATATTGATACTATTATAGACCAACATTTATACACTGACCGAGGATTTTATTTATGACCGACATTTATACATTGATTGGGGGTTATAGGCAGTACTTCACTGACCTTTGTATTGTACGATGATATGCATACTCCTGGGATGTCTAGTTAAAAAAATCAACTCGGGTAGCTATGTCTTTATGACTGACAGAAACCCATAGTGTGTGTGGGGTTTGACAGACAAACCTCAGTATATATATATGTGGAAAAACTTTTGAACTATTTGTTCATTTAATTCAAATTCAGTGTGAGTATAAAGTATAACTTGTTTAAAACTTGTTGAGCTTTCTGTAGCTCATCCTTGCAAATATTCTTTTCCTTTACAGCTTTGAATGACATTCCTGAAAGTTTCAGTACTCACTCATGTGGATAAAAAGACCCTATTAAATTAAGTTTTATTGTGTAAGACTTGGTTATCTCTTTAAAGAATCTGATGTAATAGTACCATAAATTTGGGATTTATGTAATCAAATTTTAAAATATGTAATATATTATTAATTTTTGTCAGTTGATTAGTTGTTACATTCTTAGAGAAGTTAATAAAAAGTACAATATCTATATGAACTATACATCGGAATGAGGGTATTGAATGATCTTGGGAGTTCTATAAGCACTGAGGTTGCGCCCCTTAATTCCAAAAACAATCTTATCATTAATATTGTGAATGTCAAATAGATAAGAATTATCGATATGAAAGAAATATCCGCGAGATTATAAATCTATACATCCAAGTGAGGGTATCCATATACAGTAATTGTTTTGACGAGAACTACTATCTGTTATGGAATACTGTGAATCTTGGATTTATAGAACTTATTATCTTATGGAATATTTACGTGAGCACCAAATCTGCTACAAGAAGCGTAGAGAATTTAGGGGCGTTACAAAAATACTTTGTAGGAGGTTTATTAGGTAATTTTCAACTTTTAGGGGCATAATAGTCAATTTTGCACTATTGGCGCCACAGCGCTGGTCCCTAGCTCTTTCCTGGCACTGCAGTGCTTTCCATATGCCAGCTCAACTTCCCACAGCGTTGCAGTGCTCCATTTTTTCACTAATCTGGCACTGCAGTGCCTCATTAATGTGCAGTCATTTATACGAGCGCTGTAGTGACTGAGCAAGACCAAAGCATAGCGTCACAGTGCCACCTCCGGTTCCCAGGAAGAAAATAGAGTTTAAGTGACCTAATGACTTATATTATTGAGAAAGTTCATCCTCTTTTTCATTATTATCGATTTTAGTATATATTAGATAGTTTGGAGAGCAAGGAGCTGCAATATCGAAGAGGAGAAGATCATTTCCTTCAACATAGCTTGGATTCTACACCTTGAAGAGAAGAGTTAAAGTTTGAATACTTCTAAAAAGGGGTTTTCCTTCTCTAAATCTTTCATTTATTTATGTAATCTTAACATGTTGAACACATTATTAATGTTGTTTAGTCCTATAGTTACGAACTAACTTCATTTCTAAGATTACAATGTAACCTAATGATTAGTTTAATTGACTTTTTCTCCTGTTTATTATAATGAATCATTTGTGATTGAGTTTTTGTATTTCATGCTTTATTTATTGATTGCTTAACCAAGTAATTGATTCTAGCATTAATTTGATATCGAAAAATAGACTTTAATGCTTAACCCTAAATATGGTAACACATGTTATGACCATTTCTAATGGATTGAGATCATATCTTGCATAATAGAATAGGAATATATCTACTCCTAACCTAATTTATTTCACCGTAGAAATATAATGATTTATTTAGCTAGGGGATATTCATATGACCATCGAAAGAGGCTTATGTATGCATAGAATTCTCGGTTGGCTATTCTAGTAATTTGTTAGATAAAATGGACAGTTAGAAGACTAAGTAAAGCATTGGGGAGTTGTAATCTTATCTTGTCTTATTTGATATTCATCACTGCTCATTACTATACTTTATTAATTATAATTAGATAAACAAACCATCTTTTTACCAATTGTTTAGATAAGATTGCATTGTTATAATTTTAATTCTTGACTAACTTAGATATTATTTCCTCGTGGGTTCGACACTCAACTTATCATATATTAATTGATTAACCGCATAAACTTGCACATGCTTTATATATTATGAAATCAATCAACAAGTTTTTGGCGCCGTTGTTGGGGACTTATTATCTATTATTTTTTAATATTAATAACAATTCCAGTTAATCTTAGTCTAGACGTGTTCTTCTATTAAATTTTTTAGGTATTCTTGATTGTCTATGCTAGTGCGTAAAAATTAAAATTTAGTACCTCTTAATCCCGAGATTGATAGAAAACCTTTCGAAGACTGAGAATGGAAAGAGGTCAGGATGCATTCAGTCCAGATACCATGGCATAAGAAATACAAAAATCATTGCGGGAATATGTTATGCCGCATGTCACAGATATATAAGCTAGTATACAAAGCACAGCTATTCAAGAAAAAAACTTTAAAATTAAGTCGGACACTATTCAAATGATCCAAAACAATGTGCAATTCATAATGATGCCGAATGACAACCCAAATGATCATTTAATCAACTTTGTGGAAATCTGTGGCACCTTCAGATATAATAGAGTGTCCGTAGATGCTATCAGACTACGACTGTTTCCTTTCACCCTATGGGACAAGGCAAAGAGTTAGTTGCATGCGCTTCCCTCTGGCTCCATTACTACATGGGCTGATTTGGCCTAGAAATTTGTGGCGAAGTTCTTTCCGCTAAAAAAACTGCCAAACTTAGACATGACATCATGTCTTTCACACAAATAGAGTCTGAATATCTTTATGAAGCATGGAAACGATACAAGGATCTATTAAGGAAGTGTCCTCACCACAACATACCAAATTGGCTACTAGTGCAAACTTTCTATAACGGAGTATTAGGTCATACCAGATCGAGTATTAATGATGCGTCTGGTGGAGCATTCATGGGGAAGGAATATGATGAAGAATATGAGTAACTAGAAATAATGGCTATGAATAATTATCAATGGCCTCCTGAGAGGAAAATCATGAATAAAGTGGCAGGAGTCTATGAGGTTGATGCAGTAACTGCATTATCCACACAGGTTGTTGTCCTTACAAAGAAAATTGATGCTATGGGGATGCAAACGATGCAAAGTGTAGCTGTGCCATGTGATTTATGTGATGGGAGCCACCCAACTGATTTGTGTGCCATTAGCGTTGAGTCAGTTCAATATTTGCCCAACTACGGGCGATAACAAAATACCACTACCCCCACACATTAATATCCTGGTTTGAGAAATCACCCAAATTTCTCTTGGGGAAACAACAACAACCAAGCCCAAACCTCTGCTCTAAGACAGCTATATCCTCCAGGTTTTTAACCTCAAGCTCAATAGCCATAGAGCTTATACCAACCCCCACCTCAGCAAGAAAGGAAGCCTAACTAGGAAGATCCCTTCTCCAGATACATAACCCATAGCGAGACTAGAATTAATAGCTAGCCAGGAGGTCTCCATCCAAAATTTAGAGAATCAAAAGGGATAGTTGGCTACTACCCTTAATAGTCATCCCTAGGGTTCCTTGCTAAGTGACACTGAAATCAACCCCAAGAGGGAAGGCAAGGACCAATGCCAAGAAGTTACACTCTAGAGTGGAAGGGCATTGAATGAAATTGAAGGAGAAACCTCAACACTTAAACCTGATGCTATTGACAAAGAAGGCAGTGTTAAAAGTACTAGTAACAAGATTGGGGGTGAGAAAAGTATTTCATTAAAGGAAACCACAGTACCAAATACTATTGTTGTAGACACTCAAAATTTTCTGCACATCTGTCACTGACATTGCAAGAGGGCAGATTTATCTTTTAGAGATAACCCTAGAAGACAGCTCATATCCAGTTCGGATACTATCGAAAGTTCAGTCTCAACCCCTGAACACATACCAGAATTATCAGTTCCAACCTCGGAGATAACCCCAAGGCATGCAGTTCTGATAAGTAGGTTTTATACCTACTTATCTGTTATCTATTACTTGAATTAGTTGCTTAAACCTATGTTTCATAGTTACTTTGAATGCATTGTGTGTTCATGTCATACATTTTATGTTATTTTATAGGCTATGACACGACATGGGCATGAAGGAGCAAGGAAAAGCAATTCAAACATCTTTTGGACAAAAATATGCAAGTAAGCGCAAGAAGAAAAGATTGCAGGGATTTTAACACCAAGTGGGATGCATGTTCTTGGCTTGAAAATTGGATTTTATTGTAGATCTACTTCTTAGCTTTCCATAACATCTTGAATCATCCCAATTGGAGTTCGGAAGTGAGAGTTACGATCTTTTTATCAACAAAGATCAAAGTTAAGAGTTGTCATGTTTGCTATTTACATAACATCAACTTCAAGCTCGATTTTTGTTTTGATCCGGATGGAATCTGTCAATTCTCAAAGAATAAAAGTTGTAGATATCATCGATATCTTTGATTTGATAGGTGGCAGGCCCAGTAACTCCTAGCGGATCAAAAGTTATGCCTATTTTACCAAAGGACGTCGTAGTAGAAAATAGAGTAGCACGACTCGTGCTATAAATGAACTATGAGTAGCGCGGGGGGCGCCGGGCTACTAGAATTTCTACCACTGTAGTGCGGGGTGTGCCCAAAATGGCCTAGGAACAGCATCGGTCGGCGATGGGACAATTGTTGTGGGTTATTTGGTGTCCAATTTGAGCTAGAATATGATTCTTAGTTGCCTAATTTGCTAGGGTATCCATTAGAACTATAAATACATGATGAGAGGCATAAAGCGAGGAGATGGGCTAGTTTTGGAGGATTCCATTAGATTAGATTAGAGTAGATTAGGAGCAAAACCCTAGTTCTTATTAGAGTTAGAGAATGAAGCAACTTGGAGACCATTGAAGATCAAGAGGACGAGCTTGAGGAAGATGAAGATTTTCTGACAACATATTTATTCTTTACTCTACTCTTAGTTTTGTCTTCTAATGTGTATTCAAGTGTGGATTCTTAGTTTTAATTCAATGAGCTAATTCTTTGTTTGAGATTATAATGGATCTTATTATTTAGTTTATTTTAATATGTTTCACAATCAATTATTATGTTCTATCGTGAGGATTATCTATTGTGATTTGGACTTAATTGTTTAATTGATTGGCCATCAATTATCGTGATAATCTACATGAACTCGAGAGATGAAATTTAGATTTAGATCTATTCATGATAGCATGTGTTTGTGATTTCTGCATAGATGGAACTCATGATTCGTGTTTAGGATAGAGATATGCCTTTACGCCATATGTAATCTTATAGAGAACTTGTGCTTCAAATTCTTTTAAATTGTAATTCACATAAAGATATAGTGGATTAGTTAATTAGGGTGTCTTGCTTAATTCAATCATCTGTTGATTTAAGTTAGTATGGGTATTATGCATCGAGAGGTGGTTTTATATGCTTTAGTGTTCTTGATTAACAATTCAAGATAGGGAATAATTAATGAGAAGTGTGTTAACTTAAATGAAGCAATAAGTGAAGTTGTGATCCTAAATCTCCGTAATCTTAATTTAACTAGTGGTAATTAGAATTAGTTTACATATAATTTGAAATCCATTCGTTTAAATAAGATTGAGTTGGTTACGGGTTATTACTTGGTGATTTTTATTAAACAATTTCCCGTGAGAACGATACTTTACTTTCACTTTATTACTTGTTGACCACGTATACTTGTGTGTTGTGCGTAACTAGATTTTACCCAACAAGTTTAAATACCAAAAATTCCACCAGAGAAGGCCGATTCATCTAAGAGATAACCCCGAGATAATCAGTCTCAGTCCCAACACCGGGACTAGCAGTGCTAACCTCGGAGATAACCCCGAGGATTACAGTTGCAGTTCCGGAGATAACCCCGAAAATGCTTGTTTCAAATGCATATAATCAGCTTCATCCTCGGCACTGTGACGGCCCCAAATTCGGGTACTTGAAACCCAAACTCGGTGCTTCACTATACCATTTCTATGAGCGGAATTCTACGAATAATAATAACAATAATATGAATAACAACTTAATTTACATAATTATCAGAGTTTATCTCCCCAGGTACGAGACCTTAAAGTACATTCCATAAAATACATGATATTATTTATATATATATCATTGTCTTAATAATATAAACTATTACAGCAACTACCACAAATTTTATTCAGTTAGCTTTCCTTTTCCTTTGTTTCTACACGAGCTTTCTGCTTCTTCAAACTTAACTGAAAACATTTAAATTAAGCAAGAATGAGCATTTGAGTGCCCAGTAAGTAATAACAATAATATATATTAGCTGAAAGAATTAAATGTTTTCTTTGAAAGACACTTCTACAACGAATTAACAGTTCTGAAGTAAGATGTACCAAGAATAATAATAACATAACAACTCTCTTTCACATTTTTGAAACTACGTATTGACTATAAGTAGGGTTAAGTGACATATCATGAACATTGTTTTCTTTTTTCAAAAAGGTTAAACATAAATTCATATGCAAACCGTCATAACTTACGGACACGGGGGTGATCAGCCAGTTGTGCCCTACATTGATCAATACTACATTTTAAGAACTCTCTCCGCCTTGGGCGCATAAAAGTTTTCCCTATGTAAGGGATGTTCATACTTGTCTGGGTTCTAAAGCAAAGGTTTTATCTTGTTCAACAATAATCTATAATTCAACCTATATATATAAGGGTAATTGACAAAGGTATATCAACATGTGATTAAATACAATGATTATCTAAGTGGGGACACTTATATAACCATTTTATAGAAATTGTCGAATATAATATATATCTGAATTACCATATACTAACATGTTGATAAACAATGAGCAGATATAGAATATGTCGCAGTAGAGTTGATAATATAGCATAATAATAATTTAATTCTGAAACTTCTTACTCATGTCCATTGCATAAAGGAAATGCAAAGGTAGGATACTTGCCTGAGCTGCTGCTTACAATAACGCAACTTAGATTAATCTTTTATACAGCGACCTATCAGTAATAAGATCATTCGTTCGATTAGAATAATATACTATAACACATAGTACTGCATTTCGCAGTCAACACATAACCTAATCACATTATCACACATATCCAACAGTCATTGAATCATAATTAATCATTAATACAGTCAAAATATCTAAGTCTAGATGAATTTTTGAAACATGTCGATGTACCGACAGGTTTATTGGATAATTATCGAGTCTAAGACTCTATTCTGTATCTCAATATTCATAAGTATCAGTCATATTATTTTTAATTGACTTAAAATAATTTTTAAACACTTATTATAATTTATCAAGAATTTTTAAACATCGGAATCATAATTAAATAATTTAAATATCAAATAATTCTATTATCATTAACATTTAATCAATATTAAATTATTAATGAAACTGTTGCCAAAATATTAAAGTTATGTATAATAACTCAAAATGCTTTTAAAACATTTATATTACTCTTAAATGATTTTTAAAATATTTAAAATCATTTTTAAATAATTACCTTTAATATTAAAATATTAATGCACTATTTATCCAAATATTAAAAGTCATTTATTATAACTTAAAATATTTTTAATTCATTTATATCCTTTTTAAATAATTTTTTAAATAAATAAAACTATTTTAAACTATTTATTTAATATAATTATTAAATAAACTAAATATCATCAATATTAGATTAATATCATTAATATTAAATTAATAATATTTTTCATGACAAAATATCCAAAGTCATATTTTATAACTCAAAATATTTTTATGATACTATAAATGATTTTTAAAATCATTAATTCTATTTTCCATAATTATTTCATACATTTATTAAATAACTTAAACATCATTAATATTAATTAATTAATGAAATTTCATCATAAAATATTAAAATTCATCAAAAATAACTTAAAATATTTTCTAACACAATAATATAATTTTTCATGATTTTTCATGAATTAAAATAATTTAGTTAATATTATAATTAAATAAATAAATACCTTTCTATATTTCAAAAATACCAAATATTTTTAAAATATACTCAAAATGTTAAAAACTATTTTTCAGACTTTAAAATAATTTTTCAGAATTTATTAAGTATTTTTAATAATTAAGATCTAATTTTTCTAATTTTTAAATCATTTTCGGAATTTTCAAAAATTAAAAATTCTAAAATAAATCAAAACCGTCGCTAAAGGCTTTTGCGACGCTTATCTGTTGCCTTAGGTGTTCTTGAGCCTCAAGAACACTTACAAGGCAGTTATCAAGGTGCCTAGTTTGACCGATTATAATTCTCAATCCATTACGTTTCTGAGCAATCTAACACTTGAATCTTGTAGTGCTCATGTAATACTACAATTACCAACAAACATCATGACTAAAAAATATCAGATCTAAGAGTTATTAGCCGTCAAAAAGTCTGACAAGGCTCTTCTTCGACTGAAGAACAGTCGAGGTGCCTACTTTCTATCCTTATAACTTCCAATCTGTGTATTGTTTGTGTGATCTATCAATTGGAGTGTGTAGACAACATGTAGGAATACAACTACAAAGCATCATAACACATTAACATCATAACATGAGCAAAATCTAGCTGGTCAAACTTCAACACGGAATCTGCTCAAAAAAATTCTGGGTTTGTGTTCTTCAGCGTTTTCGGTCAACGGGTTTTGACCATGAATAACTCCCGATCTACAAAGCTATGAACTTGATTCTTTTTGTATATTAAAGACGACATATCCGACTACACATAACAACTTTTAAACAACAAAAAGCATGATTGAGCAAAGATTTTTAAGCTCTGACATTTGCCAAAAAATATTTTCTGGACACTTAGAATATTTTCTGGGTTTGAAGAACAATCGGTCAATGTCGATCAACCCACTTTGACCTTAAATAACTTTTTATCCAAAATAGATATGGACCTGATTCGTTTTGGAGATTAAAGACCACATAACAAGCTACACATATCAACTTTTAGAACACAAAACACATTAAAGATCACAGAGATATAAGGCTTGACATTTGCCAAAAAATCACAGAAAATGAAATTTCTAGATTTTGGAAATCTTCAAATCCGAGCTTCTAAATGTTATGGATCCAACATCTAGCAACCCAGATCATCCTTAGACATTATAATCAATATGTTTTAACATTTAAACATAACATCTAACACCAAAAATTAAAAAAAAAATCAAGCAAGAGTTTATACCTTTTCTAAGCTTTGATTCTTGATTTTTGGCTTATAATTTGTTATGATTGGTAGTAGGGCTTTGTTTTGGGACTGAAATACTACAATAATTCGTAGGTTTTAGAGAGAGAAGCTCAAGGATGAGAGTTGGGCAATTTTTAGTGTACAAAATGCCTTAATTCTCTCTCCAATCTATATATAAACCAAATTACATGCATTGAATGCTCAAAATGGTTGATTGAATCTGAATATAATTGAGTCTTGGATGCTAAATTGGTAGGGTAGGATGTTTGCCATGCTTTGATAGTAATAATGCACAATAATTCACTAATAATACACTGAAGAGACAAAAAGGGCATTTTGATAATTTTACTTAAAATCTCAAGGGCATTCTTGTACAAGGTGAATAAATCTAGGGTTTATTCACTAGAATGAAAATCTTACAATTTCCTAAATAATTTATAGGGTTTGGACAATTTAAAATTTAAAGTGTAATACAATTTTAATTTAAAACATACTAATTAAATTAGGGTTTTTAATAAAAATTAGGGTTTCTAAATTAGGGTTCCTAAATATTATTAGGGTTCCCAAATTAATTAGGGTTTCCTAATTAATTAGGGTTTCTTCTAATTACAGAAATTCTAATACGCAGAAGAATTCATATAACACAATTACTACTCAGTCTTTCATAATTGAGTTTAACAATTAGGGTTTCACAACACAATATTAGGTTATGACCCAATTTACTACAATTGACCAACATTAACAGTCTACAGATATAATGTATATATTTAAGCACTGAAAATTAAAATATAATTAATATTACATTATTATTCTCATTCCTGGATAAAAATCCAAGTTTAGGGTTTGGATTCCATATCTGACTTATCCTTCGTACACAACATCAATAATCAAGTTAAAATAATTAACTTAAATATTCTAAACAAATTCATATAATGACATATTTATTATTATAATTCTAATTGTCACTTCATATATTATTTAAATAATATATAAATTATATTTTCATGAAAAATAAATAATAAAAACATTTCTGCTTACAGAAATTAATTACCATAAGAATATAATTTGTAGTAATTAATAATTCTAAAATTATTTCTAATTTTTCAAGTAATAAATATATTCACATTTAATATCATAATACTTGACACTTATTCTCATTGTAAAAAAAAATTTATATGCAAAATTTCTTATCTATTTATATAAAAAATATCGGGTTATTACAGGCACTCACCCTGAGGCACTCAGTACAAGACCCAGAGATAGCACCGGGAAGACAGGCACACCTCAGAGATGACACTGAGGACCTTCAACACTTGCAGCAGTCCAACCTTAGAGACAACCCTGAGCAACGTCTGTTTTATCGGCCCAAACCGGAGATAACCCCGGTGAGGGGCAGAATCATCATCTTGCCACCTTAACACCACATCGCACCGTCTCAATATTTCATACATACATTTCTACATAGAAATGTCCCACAAGAACCAAGGAAGTCCAATCCCGAGTGACTATTGTGCAGGGCAACGAATAAAATTTGAAGCTTGAAGGCCGGAGGACATGGTCCCATCTTTCTGACTTCGTACAACCTCTAATCCCATGTTATTGCGTAACTCTAGACAACAACGGTCCGAAATAGGTCTTATAAACCTCAATCAGATGCCCGGATTGAAGTTCTGAAAGTTCGAGCAAATATCAAGTTGCATGCGTGCACGTACTTCGAGACAGCAGGACCCGCGGAGCCCGGGGCAACCCGGGAAGCCACAGGTACATCTGCGACGAGCCGTAGGTACACCTGCGGCACCTGCGGCTAAAAATAGAGGGCTTGGGGTGGCCATATGTATAGAGAAAAAGGCGAGGAAGCCCTATCAAATTTGCTCTGTACACACCCTAAACTGAGTGCTTTCTCATTTTAAACACTTGCGAGCTCACATATAGCTACTATTGTACCGGTGGGAGCTAAGTGTTCATCCACTTAAAGCTATAGAAGTCTTCTTTAGCAGTCCACTGTAAGCCTTCTTACACACTTTAAAGCCTTTCTCTTCATCTTAGCACACAACATTCTTCATGTTGAGAGTTGTGTTGTGTGTGTATGCCCGAACTTCGGTCCGTGGTTTCATTTCAGTTTGTTTATATATACTTATATATATATATATATATATATATTTTATATATGGACTAACATTATCGAATTATGCCTCGATTGAGCCTACACCTATGTCTGAAGCATTTAATTGATTTCGTAT
This sequence comes from Panax notoginseng, assembly GCA_016801055.1. NCBI lineage: Eukaryota > Viridiplantae > Streptophyta > Magnoliopsida > Apiales > Araliaceae > Panax > Panax notoginseng. The sequence continues at coordinate 92,610,118 of CM029017.1, read as the reverse complement.
ATATATATATATATATATATATATATATAATATACTTATATATATGAACTGTGCGTCGATCTCTGTTCGATGAGCCTAGACTTACGTCTGGAGCGTTTAATTGCTTTCGTATATATATATATATACATATATATATATATATATATATATATATATATATATATATATATGTATACGTTTCGTCCCGCCTGGAGTTTACTTCGTGGTAGTTGATTGCTTTGACAGCTTTATTTACATTTCGTCCCGCCTGGAGTTTATTTCGTGGCGGTTCATTGCTTTCACGGCCTTATTTACATTTCTGATCCCCCATGGAGGTGCTTCGTGGTTGGTGATCATGTTTATATATATATATATATATATATATATATATATATATATGTATATATAATTGGTTACTGCTTTCGTACAAATTACGGCATCATGTGAGCCTAAGAATTAAGTGATCATAGATTCTGTCTACTGAATCTAGATTCGGTTCCCGTGATGAACATTTTCAACTGTAAGTAGCCTGTAAATTTTCACGGTGTTTGGATTTTCTCAGATGGTTTTCATGTCCATGAGGAGTTCGACACTGCTTTGTACACTATTTTTCTCGAGGATGCTTCGCATCTCGAAAATAAAACCAATCAAGCCGAACATTTAATAAAATGAAAGTAGCAAAGGCCTCAATTACTATTTAGCACAAGGGTTTGAAAAACCTCTTTTATAAAACATCACTGCTATATCTTGTTTAAAACTGAAGTTTTACACAAATTCAAACCCTTTTGTATATAGGTGCAAACGAGGAATATCACTACTTTCAAATAACTGCACATTGACCCACACACACACACACATTCATATAATAGTTTCTTGAAAAGTGACGGTCACCGTGGTAACACGGATGTCGGGGGGTGCCTAACACCTTCCCTATGCATAAGCAAGTCCCCGGACCCAAATGAATCTCGGTTTCACAAACCCGTTTAGCAGTGTCACATCACTGGGTCAATGTGCAAACTGTAAGACCCCAACTTTTATAAATAAAGATGAATTTTTTATAAATATCATTTTTGAATATTATGGAGTTAATTTGATACAATGTTATAGTTAGGGGTAATATTTATAAATTTTTCAAAATTCGCAAGTTGTTATATAATATTCGATTGGTCGGGAATATTCGTTTTAACAGAAAATATTCGTACAACGGCACAATCATTGGTGGACCCCACAACAGAATTATTGTTGGATTGAGAAAACGACAAAAATATTTTATTAAAAATAACGTCGGAAGTTTTACCATTGATACTGTTGAACTACTCGGTAGTAAAAATACAGTAACACATGTGGTTGCATAGTAGCACACGGTATTGATTATTAATGCTTATGTGAGAAGTCACTCAGTTTGATTCAATTATTATCAGTTAATAATATGAATTATTTAGCGATAATGAAGTTTTGTTTTATTCGTATTATTAACGTAATAAAACAGAAACATCTTTTTATATAAAACAGAATACTTTATTAAAGTTATTCTATAAATAGAATATATTATATTTTATTTAAAAGATTTTTCTTTAAATATGGACCGTCAGATTAAAGTAATCAATATGGACCGTTCATGGATTAGTTACTATGCATTCTATTTTTCTATAAATAGCCGCTCATTCCTTCATTATTTCTTACGAATTCACTGAACTCTAGAGAGAGAAACTATAGAGAGTGAGAAGAAAAGTATTCTGCTACTTAACTATTTCCTTATTTCAGTTGTTCTTTAAAACGGTAAGGGGTGTTATTCTTTCTTATTCATGAAGAGAACTTTTGTTATTTCATTTCTTATTATTCTATTGGAATAACCTGTATACGCGGTCTACCCTACACATGGTGACATTCTTCTATTATTCTGTTGGAACATCTTGTCTGTGTGTTTTACACCGGACCTGGTTCTGTTTTTATTATTATTCTGTTAGAACATCCTGTCTGTGTGTTTTACACCGGACCTGGTTCCGTTTTGTTATTATTCTGTTGGAACATCCTGTCTGTGTGTTTTACACCGGACCTGGTTCCATTATTTATTATTCTGTCGGAATATCCTGTCTGTGCGTTTACGCCGGACCTGGTTCCATTATTAATTATTCTGTCGGAATATCCTATCTTTGCGTTTACGCCGGACCTGGTTCCATTATTTATTATTCTGTTAGAATAACCTGTCTATGCGGTCTATCGCATGCCGGGTGATTTCTTTTGTTATTTCATTCTTTATTATACTCAGTTGGTTAAGTTTTAACTTCTATACTCCATGAAATTAGTGGAATATCCTTGATAGTTGCGTTTCATCCAGTATCTTTTCATGAAAATATTATTCTAAGCATTCTTGAATTTTACTCCACAAAGCAATATCATGTTGACAATTTGGACGTTGTTAATTCTTGGATAAATTAATTCTTGAACTTGTTTTATTGAATTCTTATATCATTGTCATCATCCTCATATTTATAAAATGTTGAAAGTCATATGTGGCTTGTAGTGCATAGATGGACTTGGTATGATTATGACTAGGGATTATTCGGTATAATCATGACCGTAATGTTATAAATGATGTGGTAAAAGTCCTCATTGTCCCGTATTGTATTGATGGACAGTTGTTGGCATGATTATGACCATTAATGAATACACGAATATTCTTGGCCGTAGTGCAGGGGTGATTCGATGATGTGGATTATTTTATTAAGCTGAGTCCCAGCGATAACAGTGTTGAAAAACCTTTTAAATCCTAGAAGATAGTAGATTTTATTTTCTACTTAACTCTTTTAATGGATTGCTTGTTCCGCTGCAGTTAAACTTGATGTTCATTATATTTTATTAGTTTAACACTGATGAAGGCTAATGATAATTTATTCTGCATTATCTTAGTCATAATATTTCTTACTGGGCTAGTTGAGCTCACCATTTCTTTCACTGTTCTCTTCAGGAAATGAGAATATAGCTGGAATGAGTCGGGGAATGGAGTGATGGACCAGATGATAGTATTAGTAGTCCTCACTATTCTGTTAAATAGTGTGACAATAATTGTAATGAGGACTCCTTTTGAGTTTGTATAGTCTCTAGTAGACAATAATTGTATTCAAACTCACAGTTATGTTTTGTCGTTTTGTACACGACATTTGTATTAGTAAGTTGTATTTGTATTCTGTACCAGGTATCTGACGACCCAAGATGGGTGATGTATACCTAATTTTGGGGGCGTCACAGTTGGTATCAGAGCTTAGGGATATGATCCCTGGCTAAGATGTGAGAATAGAACTAGGAGGGGAGAGACGGGGAATTCCTTCGCTAGTATGACCTATCTAAGTTTATCTGCATGGTATTTAATTGGTCGGTCATAATATAAGGATAATATATGACATATCAATTAACTTTTGTTTTGTGGCAGTATCTGAAAATGGCATCTTAGAATGTTGAGAATAGCAATGGAGCACAGGCGACTGTTAATTCATAACATATCAATAATCAGGATAATGTGCATCAGGAAGGTGACAATCCTCATGCAAACAATAACAATGACCAGATGATGAATGATGGAATGTTCAGAAGCTTTATGCAGTTCATGCAACAGCAGGCGAGAGCGGCTCATGTCCAAAATATAGGTGGAAACACTGAAAACTCTCGGACGGTCACCGCTAAACTGTTCAAGGAGCTGGGACCGCTGGAGTTTAAAGGAGCGCCAAAACCACTATAGCGGAAACATGGATAAAGCATATCACCAAGATATTTGATGTCTTGGGATGCTCCAAGGAGCAAAAGATTCCCTTTGCCGCCTTTGTGTTGCGAGTAGAGGCAGATTACTGGTGGGAATCGATTAAGCGTACTCAATATCTTGGGAGAAGTTCCAAGAGCTGTTCAATGACAAATACATTCCCGAAAGTGTTCGTCACATGAAGGAGGTGGAGTTCATCAAATTGGAGCAGAATAATATGACCGTGTCGCAGTATGAGGCTAAATTTGCTGAGTTGTCCCGATTTACGTCCCACTTGGTGGATAATGAAGAGCGAATGACGCGAATATTTTTGCTAGGTTTGAAACCTGAGATACGTCAACATCTTATTACTCATAAACTGTGTTTGTATTCAGATGTTGTGAATAGGGCTCAGTTAGTGGAGCGCGATAACGAGTCAACACAACCAAAAGAGAGCTGTCGGTAAAATGATAATACCAGTGAGAGCAGTCATTGAAGCGGTGACAACAAGCGTGGAGGGAATCAACATGCCAGAAATGGTAACCATTTCAGTGGTAATCAGGGCCAAAACAATAAGAATGGTCATTTCAAGAAGAGGAGATTCAACAATGATGGAAAGACGTCAGCACCATCACCCGTTGTTAAGGATGGAGAACGACCACCTATCATATGTTTCAAATACGGAGGGGAGGGGCACATCAGTCCAAACTGCGCGATGCCATCTAAAGCATGTTATAATTGTGGAAGAGAAGGTCATTTAGCTCGATTTTGTCATTTACCAAAAATAAGTTCAGCCAAGATGGAGACACCAAAGGCCGTCCCAAAAAGTCAAAACCAGTAGTGCAAGGGAGAGCGTTTGTTGTGACCTCCCAGAAAGCAAGGAACCGAATGAGGTCATCACGGGTAAGCTTATCATAAACTCTAACGAAGTCTATACTTTATTTGATATCGGTTCTATCCATTCTTTTATTTCTCCTACTTGCGCTCATCGGTTTAAATTTGACTCCGGAGAAATAAGACTTTGACTTATCTGTTGAAACTCCATTGGGAGAAACCTTCATTACATCCACGGTTTATAAGTCTTGTTTGGTTCAAGTTGGTACCCACACATTACCTGTCGATCTTATTTCATTAAAAATACTTGCATTTGACGTGATTCTAGGGATGGATTGGTTAACTACTCATCATGCAAAAATTGATTATTTTCGTAAGGTTGTTAGCTTTTATATTCCTAATCGACCTATTATGCGAATTTAAGCAACCAAAACCATTAAATCAATCGATGTCATCTCAAGCCATAAAGCTATTGTTTATTGAAAAATGGATGTCAAGCTTTCTTAGTCATGTCACGGATCTAAACAAAAATACGTCAGTTTTGAATGATATTTCTATTGTTAATAAATTCCCTGACGTATTCCCTGAAGAACTTCCTGGCCTACCCCCAGAGCGTGAAATTAAATTTTGTATCGACCTTGAACCTAGTACAAAACTCAATTCCAAAGCCCCATATCGAATGGCTCCTATTGAACTTCAGGAGTTAAAGATCCAACAGCAGGAATTGTTAGATATTGGCTTTTTCGTCCTAGTACTTCTCCTTGGGGTGCTCATGTGCTATTCGTGAAGAAGAAAGATGGAAGTATGCGACTTTGTATTGATTATCGGGAGTTGAATCATGTTACATCAAAAAAAAAAATAGGTTACCCATTGCCACGTATTGATGATGTTCGATCTTCGTTCTGGATATCATCAGCTAAAGGTTAGAACTGAGGATATTCCAAAGACGGCTTTCAGAACTCGGTACGGGCATTATGAATTCCTAGTCATGTCCTTTGGATTGACTAATGCTCCTACTGCCTTCATGGATATGATGAACCGGGTATTCAAGGAATATTTGGATCACTTTGTGGTTGTCTTTATTGATGGCATCCTTATTTATTTTAAAAGCCGTGAAGATCATGAGCAACACTTGAGGCTGGTACTCCAAAAGCTTCGTTAATACAAGCTTTATGCCAAGTTGAAGAAATGCGAGTTCTGGCTGGAGGAGGTAGCATTCCTTGGTCATGTAGTATCAAGTCGTGGAATATCTGTTGACCCGGCAAAGATTGAAGCTCTTCAAAGCTGGGATCAACCTATATTAGTGACCGAAGTACGTAGCTTTCTTGGTTTAGCTGGTTATTATCAGAGATTCGTGGAAGGGTTTTTCTTGAATCGCTACTCCATTCACTCAGCTGACTCGGAAAGATACAAAGTTCGGTTGGAGAGAAGAAAAGAATGTGAGAAGAGTTTTCAAGAACTCAATAGGAGACTCATTTCAGCACCTGTTCTAACAATACCATCTGGCTCGGAGGGATTTGTCATCTACAGTGATGCTTCGAGCAAAGGGTTGGGATGCGTTCTCATGCAATATGGAAAAGTCATAGCCTATGCATCAAGACAACTCAAGGAATATGAGATGAATTATCCTACTCATGATCTAGAGTTAGCAGCTGTTGTCTTTGCACTTAAAATTTGGAGGCATTACTTGTATGGGGAGAAGGTGGAGATCTTTACGGATCATAAAGCCTCAAATATTTTTTCACTCAAAAGGAAATCAAACATGCGTCACGACGTTGGCTTGAACTATTGAAAGATTATGATCATTACCATTCAATACCATCCTAGAAAAGCGAACGTGGTAGCTGATGCATTGAGTAGAAGAATCATATGCAAGTACGAGTGCGATATTGTCAACACAAAAGCCCATTTGTGTGACTTGCAAAGGATGGAGATAGAGTTATAGACTCCAGGGGACCCATGTGATGATGGAGAATATACGAGTAGAACCAACTTTAATCGATTAAAAGCTACAGACCTAGAGCTGATGCGTATGAGGAAGAAAGTGCAAGAAGGTGCTATGCCGGAAGCAAGAATCGATGAAGAAGGAATACTTTGAGTCAA
>CM029017.1:92488020-92603369 GCA_016801055.1 Panax notoginseng | reverse complement strand
TACGTAAATCTATCTTAGAAAAATACTTTGCCCCTTTCAACTGATCATCGATCCTGGCAACGGGTATTTATTCTTAATCGTTAACTTGTTCAACTCTCGATAGTCGATACAAAGTCGTAGCGACCCATCCTTCTTCTTTACAAACAATATCGGCGCTCCCCACAGAGACACACTCGGTTAAATGTACTTTCTATCTAATAGTTCTTGTAATTGAACCATTAAGTCCTTCATCTCTACTGGCGCCATTCTATATGGTGCCTTTGAAACTAGTGTCGTACCCGGCAACAAATCAATCACAAATTCTACATCCCTATCTGGCGGAATATCGTGTAATTCCTCTGGAAACACATCCACGAACCCTTGAACTACCGCTATCTATTCCAATGATGCTCCCACTCTTTGGGTGTCCACAATATGGCATAGGTAACCCTTACACCCCTTCTTCAACATCTTCCGAGCTTGTGTCATGGTTAGACAACAAGAACGTCCCGGTGATTTATTTCCATAAAACACCACCTCAGGTTTCTAGAAAGCCTTTGGTTTACACTCTTTCTATGACAATCTATTATTACTTTTTTGTTAATTAACCAATCCATACTAAGAATTACATCAATTCTCTTAACCTTATCGGTAAAAGATCTACCGATGATCTGTTACCCCCTAATATCTACAAAATGATTCCGATGAATGTGTTCAATGGAATTAACTCCTCGTTTGCTACCTTAACATCTAAAGGTATTTCTAGCTTTTCAGGGTTTATGCCCTTTGCTTAGCGAATCCAAATGCTATAAAAGAACAAGTAGCACCCGATCAAATAACACATAAGCATTTATGTCATTGACTAAATGATACATGCTACTCAATCGCTGATGCAACCACATCTTGGATAGTCATATTAAAGGTTCGGTGATGGGGTCTACCCAATGATGGTGTTGGTCCAGTAAAGGCCAAATTACCACTACCAAAACCCTTATTGACCTCCGCCCCCTTCTTCGGGTAATTTATTGCCATGTGGTCCATCGACCCACAAACAAAACAACCACGACTTTTCTTAGGATTAGGACAATTGGAGATATGTGACCCTCCTGCCCACAATTATAACAACTCATTTTCCCTTTCATACAGACTCCCAGATGAGTCTTGTCGCATGTCTTGCATGCCTCCATCCTATGTTTAGGATCCCCTTGTTTCACCCCAGTATTTCTGGAGTTAAAACTCTTTCATTTAGGCATATTTCCACTACCACTGGCAACCTCTGCCTTATTTCCTCCATCTCCCTTACTTTTATTCTTTCATTCCATGTGGTATTGGGTCAACGCCTCACTACCACCCTCTGCTATTATCACCTTTTCCAGAATGGTCCCATAGGAAGCACTCTGAAAAACCAAAATCCTACTATAGAGCCAGGGTTTCAAGCCCTGCTCAAACCTACGAGCCTTCCTCTCATCCGTGTCTACTTGGTGTGGAGCAAACCTTCCCAATTCATTGAATTTGGCCGTATATTAGGGAACCGTCATGTCCCCCTACTTAAGTTCTAGGAACTTAATCTCCATTCTTCCTTGCATGCTAGTAGGGAAATAGTTCTCGAAGAATACCTTCTTGAACTATTCCCATGTAACAGCATCAGTTCTAGCCCCACCCTAGTGAGCCTCCCACCAGTAGTTGGCTTCCCCCTTCATCATGTAAGTCGCAAAAGAAGTCTTTTGCGCCTCACCTACGTTTGTAATTATAAATGCCTTTTCTATTTCCTTGACCCATGTCTGGGCCTCCATTGGGTCCGTCGTTCCTTTGAACTCTGGTGGACCTACACTTTTAAATTCTTTAAAGGTAGTCGTTCGAGCTACCCTAGGTCCCGCGGGCGCTCTACCCCCGGCTTGGTTAAATGCAACCATTAATAAATTAACAAACTCTTGCATTGGGTTATTAGGCCCCCCTGGTTATCGTTATGTGATTCTGCCTCTTGATTACGTTGTCTTCTTCTTGGTGGCATTTCTGATTAAATAAATAAAGTTCCGTTATTACTTATTTACTTACTTAGTTATTATTCGTCGAACAATTGAACAATAACTCATACACAACAAAGCACATTAAATAAAAACTTCCTTATATTAATATGCTTCTTTATAGTCGAGACTATTTACAACTTGCTTTCCATAGCCAAAAGCTCTTACATTATATCCCGCGATTGACTTTCACTAAAATTGGGATTTACAAAAAGACTACCCTTTAATTATACAAAAGAGGGTTTTACGTGACTACACAAAATATTTACTGTCCTTACTCCTAATACTGCCTAATAGCATTCTCATGCTTCTCGTTAGCTAGAATCGACACAATATCTCGACTTATAGTATGTCGAGTCTGTCCCGACTCAATAGAATAACAAGCTATTTCAAGCTTGAAATCCTCGTGCGCACTGTCATTTATATATGACATTCGTGCTATCTTCTGGTCTTTTTCAACCAATTTCTTATAAAGTTCTACGACCTCGTTCTTATAGTCCCTAGCCTTGTCGATCATGAGCACCTTCTCATCATGCTCTATCTCAAAGTCTGACTCTGCAGACTCCTTAGCTGTGATGCCCCCAAATTCTGGCCTCCACTTGGTCACCGAATTCGGTTCGTCACGTGCTCAAAGTATTACCATAATAACTAAAATCACACATTCGCAACGAAAGATCAAATTTAGAATAATATACAATGATTTATTATAATTATTCCCCCAAGTCTCACAACCTATTGTACATAATAGATTACATAATAATATCGAATAAGGACTGATTACATAATTCTACTTAAGTTTAAACATTGTCTTAATACAACAACATAATAATTTCAACATGAAAGGGACAAGCTAGTTGGTAGCCTTGCCTTTGCCCTTGTCTTTTCCAGAGACACCTCCCTATTCCACCTTAACTGAAAGGTTTTAAATAAGCAAGAATGAGCACAAATTTCCCAGCAAGTAATATACAACAAGGGCAATAGTTTTATAACACGAAGGTGAATTATCGAAGTATCATCTCTAACATAGTTCAAAGTTTCAGAATAATATCATAAATAATGAATATCAAAAATTCTTGGAATAAGAACGATAATTCAATATAAATCAACAGATATATATATGAATTCAAATACTAACAAGGTATCCAACTGGATAACGATTATACTGAGCAGTCACTAAGGACTATTGAACATCTACTAGAATTACCAGTATTAAATTGATAACCCAAAAGAACAAGTATTATAGAGGATCAGTCTACAATACTCCAAGTTATGCATAACACCACAATAATAATATATTCATCTGTTGGGGTTTGCAACAACATACAATCTCCTTACCATAAGTGTTGTTCAACTCAGTTTTTAGATTTCTGCACCAATCAATTGGTTTGGACAGTTTTATAAACATGCATATAGTCTAGCCGAATCAAATGGCATCGACTCTTTCACAATATTCAAGAACAATACCACGTTCATTAGGAATCATAGTTTTCATAAGGGTTTAAGCATAATGGCTCATTTGAACGAGAAAGCAATATAACATGTATTTAAAGAGGTAAGCTTACGGTATTTGTCGAATAAAGAATGCAAAGACACTTGCACAATAAGAGTAGGGTTCGGATACGTGTACAATGAAAAAAAATATTTCGAAGACTTGCTCAATATAGATTTGAGTAAGGTTAGAGAACTTGCCTTAAGCGCAGTTTACCAAAATATCGCTTAACAATACTCTTTCAAATCCTAACATAATGTAATACGTATATAAGATATTCATTAGTTAAACATTTTCGGTACACAATCTTGATGGCAAAACTATGATTTTAACCACTAAACTTGACACGTTTTACTTAATACACCACTGAACTTTTAATTTTTTGGATTACATCATTAAACTAATTAAAAAATTTTAATTGGGTCATTCCATCCAAAATAGTTGACAGACGTTAAAGTGACGCTGACGTGGCGCTGACATGGTGCTGATGCGGCAAAAAAATAAAAAAAATTGCTTATGTGGCAAAAAAAAATCAAAAAATGAATTTAAATTTTTTTTTAACATTTTAAAGTTTTAAAAATAACAAAAACATAATAAAATACAACAAAAAATTAAAATATTTTAAAAAAAACAGATTTTTTTAAAAAATAGATTTTTTTTTAAAAATATATTTTTTTTGAAAACAGATTTTTTAAAAAAAAAATAATTCTATAAAAAATATATTTTTTAAAAAACATATTTTAAAAAAAAAATAGAATTCTATAAAAAAATTACTTTTTTTAAAAAACAGTTTTTTTTAAAAAAATAGTTTTTTTAAAAAAAACAGTTTTTTTTTAAACAGATTTTTTTTTTAAAAACAACTTTTTTTTAAAACAGCTTTTTTTAAAAAATAGAATTCTTAAAAAAAAAAAAAATTTTAAAAAACATATATATATTTTAAAAAATAAAAAAAATTTCAAACAGTTTTTTTTTAAAATAGATTTTTTAAAAAAATAGAATTTGTAAAAAATGGGACTTTTTAAAAAAAACAGATTTTATTAAAAATTGATTTTTAAAAATAGATTTTTAAAAAAATTAGAATTCTGAAAAAAATATACTTTTTTAAAAAAACATAATTTTTTTTAAAAAAATAGTATTTTTTTAAAAACAACTTTTTTTAAAAATCTGTTTAAAAAAATTTCTATCGTTTTTTAAAAATCTTATAAATTCTATTTTTATAAAAAAAATTTAAAAAAATTTCAACCGTTTTTTTAAAATCTGTTTAAAAAAATTTCTACCGTTTTTTACAAATTCTATTTTTTTTTAAAAATCTGTTTTTAAAAAAATTCTATTTTTTTAAAGAAATATATGTTTTTTTTAAAGTATATTTTTTTTAGAATTCTATTTTTTTTAAAAATCTATTTTTTCAAAAAAATCTGTTTTTAAAAAATATGTTTTTTTAAAAAAATCTATTTTTTTTAAAAAAAACTGTTTTTTAAAAAAAATTATTTTTTATAGATTTTTAAAAAAAAAACTGTTTTAAAATCAAATTTTTAAAAAAAGTTCTACTTTTTTTAAAATAATATGTTTTTTAAAAAGTTCCATTTTTTAAAAAATATTTTTTTAAAAAATTCTCTTTTTATAAAAATCTGTTTTTTTTAAAAAAACTGTTTTAAAAAAAATTCTATTTTTTTTAAAAAAATATGTTTTTTTTAAAAAAGTATATTTGTTTTAGAATTCTATTTTTTTTAAAAAAATTGATTTTTTGAAACAACTGTTTTTAAAAACAAATATATTTTTTGTAGAATTCTATTTTTTTAAAAAAAAATCTGTTTTCAAAAAAAAATATTTTAAAATAAAATCTATTTTTTTAAATAAAATTTACAATTTTTTATTATATTTTATTATGTTTTTGTTATTTTTAAAACTTTAAAATGTTAATTATTTTTTTCAAAATCTGTTTTTGATTTTTTTTGCCACATAAGCAAATTTTTTTTATTTTTTTGCCACGTTAGCGCCACTTTAACGTCTGTCAACTATTTTGGACGAAATGACCCAATTAAAAAATTTTAATTAGTTTAATGATGTAATCCAAAAAATTAAAAGTTCAGTGGTGTATTAAGTAAAACGTGCCAAGTTTAGTGGTGAAAATTATAGTTTTGCCCAATCCTGATAAATATAGATCAAGTGTACACACACGACTCAATCAAGAAACCTTTTACGTATGTTATTACGTAGCTCAGATCTATCGTTAGACTTCATCATTTTAAAACACTTTGTCAATTCAAGCTAAGATAGGTGTTAACATGCAAATCTACCTTTATCAGTGTATCATGAACAGCAATAACCATAATGAAGTTATACTAGCATGCTACATACTTCAGAAATCACAGAAAACACTTTTCAAGACTGCAGCATGGTGCGACCGTGCTTGATTTGTACTAAGGAGACGCGTAGCTCCTAGTTCAAACCAAGACTGAGCAATTATTTGCTTGGCCTAGCTTTCCCATCCTTACATAGATAACATATATTAACATGTTAAGGGTCCTTTCACATCTTTCAAGTTTAATCTAGGTTCCGTCTTGCATAATATGGTTCTAAGTTGGACATCTCAATAATTTAAGGCTATTTAAGGTTATAAAATCATAAAGTCCAACTTGCTTGATTCTTAAACATATAAGGTAGTCATATAACTCACATTAGACATGCTTGTGAGTATTCATCTCACATACGTGTTATTAACATCGTTTTGTTTGAAATATGCTTCGTTTATACTCTTCTTGAATTATGATACCTAAGCATGATGATATATATATATATATATATATATATATATATATATATATAATATATATTTATTATACATGAGTGAGTCTAAGAGTATTATCCGACATATTCTTAATTATCAGATTTCAACCCTCAATGTAGTATATAAACATTCACGTTCAAAGTTCATATTTTCATTTAGTAAAACTTACTAACAAGTCTACTATGCTATTGCTTCATTATGAAATCCATGTACTTAAGTTAGTATGTCCGACATGCATTTCAAAACCATACTAACATGCTTGCAAGGTCAGAATATTCATTACTTCAAGTTCATGATTTCTAATTTTTTTCTAAATCTTGAAGTTTTCTTGAAAACTTAACTTAAATCAAGCTAAAACAACGTAACATATTCAAAACAATATCTAAGCACATGCTAGGGTCGTTTATATGCATATTCTAACCAAAGTAACATGCTCAGAATGATACAAGACCACAAAAGCAGTGCACATGGCTGGCAGCAGGCGCGGCCGCACGGTCATGTACTATAGAAGTGGCGCGGCCGCGCCACTTCGAGCAGAACACATAAATGAAGGCTCTGTTTATGCAAATTTCCCACACAACCAACAACAAACCTGAATCCAAACAAACTATACAGCTTCTAGACATGTAAACAAACTCAAACAACACAATGACATGATATTCTTCATCAATTAACAGAGAATTCAACAATTACAAGAATTTGACAAACTTCAAAATTAAGAACATGAGAATAGAAATGCTACCTCTTGAAGCTTGAATTAAACTTCTTCACTACTCTGATTATGCACTCCTCAAAACTTAGCAACTCACACTCTCTATTTACACTTAACCGACAATTCAAGCAATCAGAGAATGGAGAAGGAGGGGTGTCATTTATAGAGAATAGAGTATCCAGTTAATGGCATTACACTGTGGTTTGATCCAACAGAAATTGAGAAGAAATGTGGGATAAAGAAGAGTTGGCCAACTGCCCAAACTTGTAGCCATCATAACCATGGATTTGTAGCAGCTCAGTTCACGCAATGAAGGTATAGGCTACTATTTATGTACTGAGAAGGTCACTGATTTTGGGACACGGGTTTTAATTCCCAGCAAAGTGATTATAATGCTTAGTTTGTTTCTTTTAATTCCCAAAATATAATTTTAATGTGCTAATGCTACTACATAATGAAAAGTTAGGGATTCTTTATGTATTCACATCATATAATCTATGTACATTAGTTCAGTCTAATTATTATTTATAACATGTATGGACTTCTTTTAATTACCCACTAGTAATTAATATCTCCTTAAAACTTTATTATTTCAAGTAGACTCACTTATTGAGATAATTTAAAATTCTTTGACAAAATATATCTTTTAATATTTCCACTCATATTTATTGTCACATAAATAATTGTCTATGTAACTTATCATTTCTTACACTTTATTATATAGTTTATATATATTACATATTAATACTAATGTGTCACACCACATTTTCTTTTTTAATGTAAGAACTATATAACATCACATGTCTTGTACACATACTTTAAGTGAATAATACCATTCTAATTATGCAACTCACATGAACAATTAATAATCACATATCATTAACTAATCACTATTAATATTCTACAATATAAATAAATAATTAATGTTAATTAATTGTTTTCTTGATAATTCCTCCGTCGATTAATATTTCCATTAATATCTAACCGAAATTCTTTAATAACAAGTAAAAATTAATATAGATTAATTGTTTGCTTAACAATTCTTTCATTAATTAATATATTCATTAATATTTCCCATCACCGTGCCACAAAAAGCTTTCAACGAGTTCATCGCAACTCCATATACTTCCAATAATCAATTATTTAATATAATTGGGTTAACTCATCTCGTAACACAAAATCATTTATATCCAAATAAACATTCATTTTCATTAATATATTCATTTAATAAGATGTGAAAATTCTCTGGTATTACATCATCCCCCCCTTATAAAAATTTCGTCCCGAAATTGCTACAAGGTTACACGAACAGTTGGGGATAATCCCTTACCATCCTATCTTCTAACTCCCACGTTGCCTCCTCGACATCGTGGTTATGCCAAAGCACTTTTACAGAGGAAATAACTTTATTTCTCAAGGTTTGTTCTTTCCTATCTAGAATTTGGACATGAATTTCTTCGTATGGTAAATTCTTCTCCACTTGAATGGGTTCATAAGAAATCACGTGTTTGTAGTCTGGCTTATACGGACGAAACACAGATATGTGAAACACGTTATGGATGTGCTCTAACTCAGGTGGTAGTGCAATTTTGTATGCTACTTCGCCCACACGCTTTAGTACCTCGAACGGTCTTATGAATCTTGGACTCAGTTTTCCTTTTCTTGCCGAAACGGATCTTTACCTTCCATGGAGATACCTTCAGGAATACAAACTGTCGACTTCAAAATCTCGGTCATGCCGATGCAAATCCACGTACTTTTTCTGGCAATCTTGAGCTGCCACTAGTCTGACCCTTATTACTGTCACCATGTCCGCGATTTATTGTACTAACTCTGGTCCGAGTATTCTTCGCTCTCCGACTTCGTCCCAATATAATGGCATTCTACACTTCCTTCCGTAAAGAGCTTCGTACAGTGGCATGCCGATACTCGCATGGTAACTATTATTATACGCAAATTCGACTAAGGGTAGGTGGTCGTCCCAATTCCCCTTGAAGTCCATTATGCAAGTTCTAAGCATGTCCTCTAGCGTTTGAATGGTTCGCTTACTTTGTCCGTCTGTCTGAGGATGATAAGCAGTACTTAACCTTAATTGTGTTCCCATCCTCTCTTGCAAGCTTTTCCAGAATTTTGACGGGAAACGCGGGTCTCGGTCAGAAACAATCGACACCGGCACTCAATGTTGTGAAACGATTTCCTTCACTTATAGAATCGCTGACTGATTCAAACTATAGCGGATCTTGATTGGCAGAAAATGTGCAGTCTTTGTAAGTCGATCCACGATAACCCAAATGGCATCCAAACCTTTTTGCATGACTGGACGTCCTACGAAGAAATCCATCGTAATATGCTCCCACTTCCACTCTAGTATCTCTAATGGTTGAAGCAACCCACTCAGCCGCTGGTGCTCTACTTTTACGCATTGACAAGTCAAACATCTACTAACGCACTCTGTGACTTCTCGTTTCAAATTGGGCCACCAAAAATGTTGCCTCGCAACTCGGTACATCTTAGTGCCTCCCGGATGAATGGAATATGTCGTATTGTGTGTCTCGTGCAAAATCTCCTCTCTCAACTCGGTTACCGCTGGTAACCACACTCTCCCTTCGAATCTTAAGATACCGTCTTTATCTATTCAAAATTTTTCATTCTCATTTTCCATGATTCTTTTCCTGATTTTCTCACACTCTCCATCTTTCTCTTGTGCTTCCTTTACTCCATCCAACAATGTTAGACGAGCTTCCATTACAATCAACTTCTCTTCAGACCTCTCGGGTCCCTTCACCTCTATTTCCAATTTCTCCATATCTCTTATTAACTCCTCCTGAGTTGTTAGTTGAAACAATTTCTCCCTTCCTTTTCTGCTCAGAGCGTCGGCAACTACGTTTGTCTTTCCCAGGTGATAAAGAATCTCACAGTCATAGTCCTTGATTAACTCTAACCACCTTCTCTGACGCATATTCAACTGCTTCTGTGTGAAGATATATTTTAGACTTTTGTGGTCCGTGTATATCTCACATTTCTCTCCGTACAAATAATGTCTCCATATCTTTAACGCAAAAACTTCTGTCGCTAACTCTAAGTCATGAGTAGGGTATCATTTTTTGTAATCCTTCAATTATCGTGATGCATACGCAATGACTTTGCCATGTTGCATCAACACACAGCCCAGTCCTCTATGCGATGCATCACTATACACTACAAATCCTCCGGTATCATCTGGTAAAGATAATACAGGCGTCTCGCTTAATGTCTTCTTCAACTCTTGAAAACTCTCCTCATTTTTGTCGGTCCATACAAATTTCACCGTCTTCCTCGTCAGATTAGTCAACGGGGTCGCTATCTTAGAAAAATTCTGGATGAATCTTCGATAGTACCCGGCTAACCCTAAGAAACTTCTCACATCCGTCGGAGTTCTCGGTTGCTCCCAACTACTTACTGCTTTGACCTTTTCGGGGTCTACTAAGATTCCATTCTCATCCACCACGTGGCCTAAGAATTGAACCTTCTTTATCCAAAATTTACATTTTGAAAACATCGCATACATCTCCTCCTTTCGTAGTGCCTCCAAAATAATCTTCAGATGTTCGGCATGTTCTTCCTCTGTCTTCGAGTAGATCAAAATATCATCGATGAAAACTACTACGAATTTATCCAAGTAGGGCTTGAAAACTTGATTCATCAAGTCCATGAATTCTGCCAGAGCATTAGTTAAACCGAATGACTTTACTAAAAACTTGTAATGTCCATAACGGGTTCAAAATGCAGTCTTTGGTATGTCTTCATCACGCACTTTGAGTTGATGATATCCTGTCCATAGGTCGATCTTTGAGAAACACTTCGCTCCCTTCAGTTGATAAAACAAGTCTTCTATCCTCGGTAATGGATATCTGTTCTTGATTGTTACTCTGTTCATTTCTCGATAATCGATACAGAGCCTCATCGATCCATCCTTTTTCTTCACGAATAGCACCGGTGCTCCCCGAGGAGACACACTCGGTCGAATGTAACCCTTATCATTTCTATTGGCGCCATACGGTATGGGGCTTTCGAAATCGGTGTCGTTCCCGGTGTCAAGTTTTCTTTCTTTTTATCTTCATAAGTAATCCTCTCTATGCAAACCCTAGGTCTGGCGCTGCGGCGCCAATAGTCCCTCTCTGTGTCTCGCTGCGACGCCATATACTAGTGCTAGAAAACCCAGACTCGACGCTGCGACGCGAATCTCCTTTGTTATGGCCGCGCTGCGGCGCCAACTAACAGTAGGTGATAGCTTTGCTCGGCCAAGCTCGACGCTGCGACGCGAACTATTTGGCTTTGGGCTGGCGCCGCGACGCCAGCTCTGTGCACTAGAAAATTTTTACAGTTTTAAAATTTTGTGAAGCTCCCGGGCTCGTAACTTCTTCGTTATAAGTCCGAATTGGCTCGTTCAAGAGCCTACGGTTCACAAATTACATGCTCTACATGTTCATGCAAGAATTTCATCTATTTGACTTCGTTAACTAAAAATTCACCAATTAGTCCATTTTACGAAAACGATAAACGCTCGTGAACGTTCAACGTTCGTTTCTTCATTCTAAGTCGGAATTCGATCATTTTTGAGTCCGCAACTCTATAATGCAAAATAAGACTTTTCTCCATCAAAAACTAACGTTTTCGAGTTCAAACACCAAATCCGACTTCCATTTCGAGAATTTCACGAATTCGACGTTTATCGTCCAATCGTGTGAAGTTCGGCAAAACTTCATTATTTAGGATTTGTTCATCACCCCAAATGTATTCATTTCATCAACTACTCATCTCAATCTACATATTACAACAACTTGTCTTTAAATTAGGTCATTGCTTATTATTCATAAGTTCATAACTTAACAAATTATACCTTATAAGATTTCAGTTCCTTATGACTTATTATTGATGTAAGTCCTTCAATCAACATTATTACATCTTATAGCTCATACTAACTTCTTAAAATAATCATATGACAAGTTCATCCATGTTCTTCATAAGTTCATAACTTATTTAGGTTTGAATTGCTTACTCCTTACTTATTCGGCTTAATTCCATTAATCAACCATTCCTTATTTGTTCTTAGCATACATGTTCATTAAGTTACAGTTCTCTTATAACCATACAATGGTAGAGATGGAAGAGATAAGATTTTTTACCTTTGATGATTAACTTCTTCTTCTCGGAAATCTAACAATGGAAGTTTGACTTATTTGTGCTTATTCTCTCTAACACTTAAGTTGTTTAGCTTGGACGAAATAAACAAACAACTAATGAATTCAAAGGCTTGATATTTATAGAGCTTCCAAAGTTAGGCCAAATAGGTCATTAAGACCTCCCACATCCTTAACAAACCTCCTTACCATTCCTTCCTTAGCTCCCAAGTATACTTGCTCCCTACATCAAATACTTGGCCACCACATAATGGTCTTGGTCTCCAAGTTCACCCACGGGTTTCCCCATGGATCATAATTATCCAATGGATCATTAATTGGGATTACGTCTTAAATTATTTAACTTATCTTTAGGCTTACATTAATTCAATTTGGGCTTCATATAAACCAACACATGGGTTAAACATTACCACAACTTGGGCTTGCCCCTTAATTCTCATTGGACTTGTACTTCCTTCAAGATTCACAATTTCATTTCATTAGACTTTAATCCTTAACGGTCTCAAATTAAGTCCGCGGGCAAAAAATTACGTTTTCCATACTTGAATTATTATTACATAATCCATCTCACCTCGATATTATAACATTACGTATTTCTCGAAAGTTCAAAAATAATTCCCGAGTAGAAAACAATGAATAGTATTTTTCAGAAAATTTTTCAGAAAACTTTTATTTTCGTCCTGGAAATTTAAACACTTTAATTCCTTCACATAGTTAAAATACTATGACTTTTCGACGCTTCTAGGTTATAGAACGACAAGCCTCTTATCAACACATAATAATAACAAATAATATTATTTTATTCATTATTAAAGAATTTACAAAAGGTTCGATTTCTGGGGCGTTACAAGAATAATACCCCTTACCTTAGTAGAAGACTGAACACTGCAATAGTGAAGTAGTAGAATACTTTTCTTCTTTCTCTCTATAGATTCTCTCTTTATAATTGCTCTTGTGAGTCTTAGTGAATTGGTGAGAATGAAAGAATAAATGAGCTTCTATTTATAGGAAAACATAGCTTCGATAATTATACGATTAGAGGCTCGAATTATTACAGTATTGTACCTTCATCTATACCTCCATTTTTTTAGTCCTTCAAGTATTATGAATCTTGCACCACCTCCCCTAATAAGTACATACATGTGAATCAATAGTTCCATACATGTGAACCAATAGTAATTTGCATGTGAACTAATAGCAATTAATTACTCATTTATCCGATTAATTGCCCATTTAGTCAATTTAACATCCAGAAATAAATTATTATCGAAATAAATATTGATTTCCACTAACACTAATAATCCCTACACAATGGAAATATTTTTTTATCAACAATTTCATCTTTAAGCAACACGAACTTATTCATCATTAATATTATAACTCACAATATTTAACAACCAGATCATTCCCAAGAAAGAGAGGGCTTTCTGATAAGGATTTCTCCCTATTGGCTCGCAATTAGGTGACCAAACCACTTTCATTGACAGAACTTTATAGACATCGTCAATAATGCAAATAATAATATGAATAACTTTGTCGTCTCAATTATTGATTTAATAATATAAAATATTATGCAAATGATACTATGACAATAATTGAATCAATAATATGACAGATATTATGCAGCAATTATTGTAGTAATAATTGAGTATAAATAAGTGACTTCTCACGTAAGCATCAATAATCAATATCGCGTGCTACTATGTAATCACGCGTATTACTGTACTTTTACCACCAGGTATTTCAACAGTTCAACGATAAAACTTTTGCCATTATTTTTATAAAAAGATATTTCTAGCATTTTCTAACTACGACAATACTTCCATTGTGGGGTCCACCAATGATCTTGCCGTTGTACGAATATTCCCTGATAAAACTAATATTTCCCGACAAATCGAATATTTTATGACAACTTGCATACTTTGTAAAATTTATAAATACTACCCACAACTATAATATTATATTAAATCCACACCTTAATATTAAAAAAAATATTTCGAGAAATTAAATCTTTATTCATAAAATTTGGGGTCTTACATATTAACTGTCAAAACCCGTTGACTGACCATAAAAAATGAATTCTTGAAATTCCAGAAAAGTTTCAACGGAGGTCTGACACCGACTTAGATCTTCCATTTCTGATGTTGTTAAGATACTATAGTGTCACACTTTTATACCCTTATATGTATGCTACAAAACTATGACAGTAGATCACCTAATAAATAACCAATATGAGAGTTATTAATGGTCAAAACCCTTTGAGCGAGCACAAAACTATTTCTGGAAATTCCATAAAATATAAAGAACACCTAACAGGTGTCTGACAACCTTTTGAACAACTTAAATCTTCCATTTAATGTGTTAAATAGGGTCAAATAATGTCTCACTTTTGTACACTGACATATATACTACCAAGATGTGACATTAGATCACCTAAAGAATGAACATAATGCAATTTATTGAGGATCCAAAAGCGTTGACCGAAACAGTTCAACAGTTTCTGGATTTTCCAGAAACTGAAGAACACGTTAGTCAACGTAGTTTGACCACCCATATCTTACAATAATGATGTAATTAAACCAAGAAATTGTTATGTACTTGTAGATCTACATGAATACTACAACACTGAAACAATTAAACCTCTAAAAACAAAATCAATTAGAAGATAAAGCTGGTCAAACTAACCCCCAAGACATTGACTGGACTGTTCTTCAGAGGCTGAAGAACACCTATAGCGACACTTTTTGTCACGATAGCTTTTAGCGATAATTGTAAATAAAAATAAATTATAATAATTAAAATAAACAGTAATTAATTATAAATAATTAATAATTAAGTTTTAAAATTCATTTTAAGTTATAATAAATAACTTTTAACATTTTGAAATAAATTTCATTAATATTTTAATTTATTTAAATATTAATGATAATTAAATTATTATAAATGATAATTAATTATTTAAAAATAGTATGAATGTTTTAAAAATCATTATAAATGATAATAAACTATTTAAAAATAATATGAATGTTCTAAAAATCAATATAAATGATAATAAATTATTTAAAAATCATTATAAATGATAATTAATTATTTAAAAATCATTATGAGCTTCTAGAAATTATTATAAATGATAATTAAATTATCTAAAATAATAATAAAGTTTTTAAATAAAGTTTTATTGAAAAATTATCTCGATAAATATTAAGTAAAGTAATAGAACACCAAATTAACTTAGAAATCAACTCAGACTTAAATAGTTTGATTTGATATCTATTATTAAAAATTCTAACGACTGTTATAAATATGTGGTAACATATTTAGGTTGCTTAAACAGTTTGAAATAGCATAAAGTAATTGTTCTTCGATCAGACAAGTTTTCTAACTTCATTTAATTTTTGTATTAAATGCAAGTCTTCTATTTTTACTAAACAAACTTGTTTTTAAACTTTGTTCATGATATCTATTGCTGGGAGGTTATGGCTGTGACAACCCAGAAAATTGGATTGTCCAAAATTTAAGTTTAAAGAATTAGTTATTAATAAAATGAATTTTGTTAATAATATTATGTGATATGTGTTTATTAATTGTTCTAGAACCTATGATGATTATAAAATGGGAGGATTCTGGCGACGAGCTAGACTGAACGAGTAAGAATTTTCAAGATAAAAATAAAAATTTTCTGGGAACAAAAATATTTTTGAAGAAAAAGACAAAATATGCACTATTCACCCGATGAACCCTAAGGGTTAGACTTTGAATAATCTAAGCCTTTTCGAGAGATTGGTATGTTGAAATGACATTCCATCAAAAGATTTAACGATAATATGTTATGAAAAGTTAAGTTATCCGATAAAAGTTTTTCTCAAAAAACATGTAGAAATTGGACGAAATAAAAACAACAAAAATACGGTTATGTACTTTTAATTCGTTTAACTACGTTACGTTATGGGAAAATGTGAAGAAAAATGATTATCATCAAAAAGTGTTTTTTATTTTTTTTTGAGGTTCCGAAGAATGTGTAAAAGTAAATCTGTAGTGGAAAGACGGAATATTTAAAAAAATTTACATTCCGAGAAACGCGTTCTTTCGAACTGTCGAACGAATTCCAAAAGACGGAACCATGAAGCTTCGTGAATAGTAAGGAGGTTAGTTAAGGAGGTGGAAATAGTAACTTTGGGGGTAAAATGACTATTTTGCCCCTAGCCTTCATTTTCTATAAAAGGAGAGCCTTAGCTCACTTGTTGGTGATTTGAGTGTCACCAACACTTGAGAGAGAGAAAGAGAGAAGTCGGATGAGGAGGGAAAGTAAGAGGCAAAGCTAGCCCAAATGCAAACTTTGTCCAGTGGAAGAAGATTAATAAAGAAAGGTATTAAAACCTAACTTTAATATAACTTTCTTTAGGTTTTATATGGAAATCATATAATCTAATGAGAATAGAAATAGAAGTAAGAGATGTTAAGAATGATTTTAATATGGTTGAAAACATGAGAAAACGAAGAAATAAGAATTAAAAATTTTGTTTATAAATTTCTTAAAAGTTTTCTAAGGAAGTATGAATTGCTTAATGAATTTGCAAGATTCGAATGAATCATATGAACGATTCAACGAAATAAGTATGGAATGGTGTTTTATAATACCAAATTCCAAGAAAAAGTGAAATCATAATCAAAGTATCGATTAAAAATGAAGAATGAACAAAGAATGCGAAAAACACGCGAAGAACACGAAGAACGTTGTTGATGGACAAATTTAAAACCATCGTAGTTAAAACTTATTGTTGATGGAAAAGTTTAAAACCATCGTGTAAAAGTTAGATGTTTATTGCTTGGTTAGGAATGTTGGAAACGTTCATGAAGAACGGATTGAACTTAGCTATAACGAAGTTATGGCGAAATTTCGTAAAAGACGAGCGAAAAATAGAAAATATGTAAATGAACATGAATATGTAGGATTTCATAAGAATGTAAGAAAATGTAGAAAACGTGGGTCGTGGACTTAAAAATGAACGAATTCGGAGTTCGGATGACCGAATTAAGGACAAACGAACGAAGAACGTTAATAACGTAAAACGAACAAATGAAGAAATTTAAGCCAATTGAATGGCATGTTAAAGAATTTAGAAGGAAATTTTTTCCAAGGGAAGTTGAAGCACGTAAGATAAGGAAGAAAATAGCTTTGGAACGACCTCGTTCTGAGTTATAACGAAGAAGTTATGAGATTTCAAAATAGACGTCTCAAACATGTTCAACACTTAGAATTTTTTTTTTAGTTTTAGTACTGGAGCCGCAGCGCCATTTATGCCTTGAAAGGTTGCGCCACAGCACCAGCCTGAGGAGTCAACTACTGCTAATTTGCACTACAGCGCCACCAATAACAAAGGGAACCGGTGCTGCAGCGCCGGTGCAGGGAAAAACCCAGAGAAGAGCTTTTAACTTCTCAACTCTTGGGGGAAGTGTAAGGAAAGATAATGAACATATAGTTCACATAATGTAACACTTAAAAAAGTGATTTAAGCCTTTAGTAAAGGTTGAACTAAAAGATTTATCGGGATTAAAAGACAAAGAATGTAAAAGTAAAGTAAGTAAACGGTTTTCGTGAATCGTATTCACGTCGAGCGAACGTTCTAAGTATACATTAGTTGTATGACTTATAAGTTGATGAATGTTAAGTATGATAATCAAGAATTGATTGAAGATTGTAAAATAGAAATGTAAGGTGCGCACTTGGAATGGAGGATTTCGTATTCAATTATACAGTATAATATATTAAAGTAAAATAAACGCTTAAGAATATATGCAATGTAATGACATAAATGTTGAACAAAGATGATGACTTATAACATTTATGTGTTATAAAGTTATAACGAATCGTAATGGGGTTAACAAAGGTTCCGAACTTAGATCGGGCAAAGAATATAAGAAGGAACGTAAGCGTAAAAACACGTAAACCAATGAAAGTGGTTCATGTACGCGTAAGTTAAACATGCTAAGCATACATATTTGTGTATGGTTTGAACGTAAGATAATGAAGACTAACGATTAAACCTATAAACGATGAAGAAACTGAGTTAATGACAACGACGTATAGCGTAAGGAAGTCGAGTTAATGATTATAACTTGGATAACGTTCCGAGTCGAATGAACCTGATGTTATAAGATATGAATAAGGTAATGTAAAATGCTTAACGCTATAAACGTATAGTATTAACATTGAATGATCATTTTAGGTATACAAAAGATAATATGACTTAGACGATAAGGAATAAATCCTGAGGTATGTCATTTAGTTTTATAGAAAGCCATAAAGATTGGGAAATTAACTTAACGAACATTATAGTTTAAATGGTTCAGATAAGTTAAGTTTAAGTTGTGGTACAATCATAATCTTTAATGGTTGACATATGGGAGTTGGACTAAATAATTCCTTTAGAGAGCGGAGGTATATACAAACTAGCAACCGATCTAACTCGAAGTGAAAGACAGTGTAGATGAGACGGGAAACTAGATTATTGGTTGTTTGTGGAAAACTACTCAGAGTACCATATGGAATACTAGTACAGACTCGATGGGTGCTAAGTCTTAGAAAACTTATAAGAAGAAGATTAGAATGTAAATCATTAAAGACGATGATCGTACAAGTTAAGACATCTCCGTATGTCATAACTCCGTAAAACAGTAAAAAGGATGGTTACGTGAACTTATGTTATAAACACGAACCATAAAGAGTAAATTTAAGCTTAAACCAATGCGTAAGTTAAATATACGACTAATTGGTACATGATATTTTATGTGATATATAGGGATTGCGATGAGCAGTTTAGCGTAAACTATAAGTTATAGCTGTGCGTAAGTCAAGTTTTCTAACTTCATTCATGTTTAATATGAATGCTAGTTTCCTAAATTTCCAGTTGTTCAACATGAAAAGTTTTATCTATGTGTAAATGTGTGATGTTTGTACAAGGTGGTAGAATGTATGAGGTTTAGTGTTATAATTTTAACACTTCAGTGTTTTTATGAGATGAATTATTCTGTGATTGAACTGTTCAATATGAAAATGTTTTGTTTGTACATGAGTCGTTATTGTTAAGGCTATGCTAATGATTCTAGCCAGACAGAATGTGTACGAAAAAGGTAAAAGCATGACAGTATTGCAAAGTGAATGTGACTAATGTTTTAAAATATTAAAATTCTTGATGTTATTTACTCAACTGCTATGACTTGCTGAGCAATTGAATGCTCACACTTGCTTTAAATGAAAAACATTTTCAGCGTACGAGTAAAAGAACTTAAGGATCCCATAAAGAACAAGTTGACCGGCATCCAGACGGAGAGCCATTCATTATTTGAATGAGCGTGAAGATTAAGCCAAGACTTATAATGTAGAATAGTTTAATGAACTGTTAAGTATCCTTGGTGGAGGATGAAAGTCAGTCTTGTAAGATGTAAAGAATAATGTAATTATCATTATTTATAATGAACGAGGTTATAAGGTATTAGAACCTGGGATTTGAGAATATATGTTGTTATATTTAGCTATACAATGATTTATGTTTGGAATGAGATCTGCTTGTGATGTACGAAATCCAAGTTTGAAGATAAACTGGATTTCAGGATGTTACAATGGCTTATTGTTCAAGCATAACTGAATGAAATGAGTTGTTATTTGTGTAACTTAGTTTTGATTTGATATCGAAGCATAAACTGTGATGAAACTAATATTTTTTGGTACATATACATACATATATATATATATATATTTATATATATATATATATATATATATATTGATACTATTATAGACCAACATTTATACACTGACCGAGGATTTTATTTATGACCGACATTTATACATTGATTGGGGGTTATAGGCAATACTTCACTGACCTTTGT
The DNA here is from genome assembly GCA_016801055.1 of Panax notoginseng. Lineage (NCBI taxonomy): Eukaryota > Viridiplantae > Streptophyta > Magnoliopsida > Apiales > Araliaceae > Panax > Panax notoginseng. The sequence continues at coordinate 92,583,307 of CM029017.1, read as the reverse complement.
ATTGTACGATGATATGCATACTCCTGGGATGTCTAGTTGAACAAATCAACTCGGGTAGCTATGTCTTTATGACTGACAGAAACCCATAGTGTGTGTGGGGTTTGACAGACAAACCTCAGTATATATATATGTGGAAAAACTTTTGAACTATTTGTTCATTTAATTCAAATTCAGTGTGAGTATAAAGTATAACTTGTTTAAAACTTGTTGAGCTTTCTGTAGCTCATCCTTGCAAATATTCTTTTCCTTTACAGCTTTGAATGACATTCCTGAAAGTTTCAGTACTCACTCGTGTGGATAAAAAGACCCTATTAAATTAAGTTTTATTGTGTAAGACTTGGTTATCTCTTTAAAGAATCTGATGTAATAGTACCATAAATTTGGGATTTATGTAATCAAATTTTAAAATATGTAATATATTATTAATTTTTGTCAGTTGATTAGTTGTTACATTCTTAGAGAAGTTAATAAAAAGTACAGTATCTATATGAACTATACATCGGAATGAGGGTATTGAATGATCTTGGGAGTTCTATAAGCACTGAGGTTGCGCCCCTTAATTCCAAAAACAATCTTATCATTAATATTGTGAATGTCAAATAGATAAGAATTATCGATATGAAAGAAATATCCGCGAGATTATAAATCTATACATCCAAGTGAGGGTATCCATATACAGTAATTGTTTTGACGAGAACTACTATCTGTTATGGGATACTGTGAATCTTGGATTTGTAGAACTTATTATCTTATGGAATATTTACGTGAGCACCAAATCTGCTACAAGAAGCGTAGAGAATTTAGGGGCGTTACAAAAATACTTTGTAGGAGGTTTATTAGGTAATTTTCAACTTTTAGGGGCATAATAGTCAATTTTGCACTATTGACGCCACAACGCTGGTCCCTAGCTCTTTCCTGGCACTGCAGTGCTTTCCATATGCCAGCTCAACTTCCCACAGCGTTGCAGTGCTCCATTTTTTCACTAATCTGGCACTGCAGTGCCTCATTAATGTGCAGTCTATTATACGACTGAGCAAGACCAAAGCATAGCGTCACAGTGCCACCTCCGGTTCCCAGGAAGAAAATAGAGTTTAAGTGACCTAATGACTTATATTATTGAGAAAGTTCATCCTCTTTTTCATTATTATCGATTTTAGTATATATTAGATAGTTTGGAGAGCAAGGAGCTGCAATATCGAAGAGGAGAAGATCATTTCCTTCAACATAGCTTGGATTCTACACCTTGAAGAGAAGATTTAAAGTTTGAATACTTCTAAAAAGGGGTTTTCCTTCTCTAAATCTTTCATTTATTTATGTAATCTTAACATGTTGAACACATTATTAATGTTGTTTAGTCCTATAGTTACGAACTAACTTCATTTCTAAGGTTACAATGTAACCTAATGATTAGTTTAATTGACTTTCTCTCCTGTTTATTATAATGAATCATTTGTGATTGAGTTTTTGTATTTCATGCTTTATTTATTGATTGCTTAACCAAGTAATTGATTCTAGCATTAATTTGATATCGGAAAATAGACTTTAATGCTTAACCCTAAATATGGTAACACATGTTATGACCATTTCTAATGGATTGAGATCATATCTTGCATAATAGAATAGGAATATATCTACTCCTAACCTAATTTATTTCACCGTAGAAATATAATGATTTATTTAGCTAGGGGATATTCATATGACCATCGAAAGAGGCTTATGTATGCATAGAATTCTCGGTTGGCTATTCTAGTAATTTGTTAGATAAAATGGACAGTTAGAAGACTAAGTAAAGCATTGGGGAGTTGTAATCTTATCTTGTCTTATTTGATATTCATCACTGCTCATTACTATACTTTATTAATTATAATTAGATAAACAAACCATCTTTTTACCAATTGTTTAGATAAGATTGCATTGTTATAATTTTAATTCTTGACTAACTTAGATATTATTTCCTCGTGGGTTCGACACTCAACTTATCATATATTAATTGATTAACCGCATAAACTTGCACATGCTTTATATATTATGAAATCAATCAACAAGTTTTTGGCGTCGTTGTTGGGGACTTATTATCTATTATTTTTTAATATTAATAACAATTCCAGTTAATCTTAGTCTAGACGTGTTCTTCTATTAAATTTTTTAGGTATTCTTGATTGTCTATGCTAGTGCGTAAAAATTAAAATTTAGTACCTCTTAATCCCGAGATTGATAGAAAACCTTTCGAAGACTGAGAATGGAAAGAGGTCAGGATGCATTCAGTCCAGATACCATGGCATAAGAAATACAAAAATCATTGCGGGAATATGTTATGCCGCATGTCACAGATATATAAGCTAGTATACAAAGCACAGCTATTCAAGAAAAAAACTTTAAAATTAAGTCGGACACGATTCAAATGATCCAAAACAATGTGCAATTCAGAATGATGCCGAATGACAACCCAAATGATCATTTAATCAACTTTGTGGAAATCTGTGGCACCTTCAGATATAATAGAGTGTCCGTAGATGCTATCAGACTACGACTGTTTCCTTTCACCCTATGGGACAAGGCAAAGAGTTGGTTGCATGCGCTTCCCTCTGGCTCCATTACTACATGGGCTGATTTGGCCTAGAAATTTGTGGCGAAGTTCTTTCCGCTAAAAAAACTGCCAAACTTAGACATGATATCATGTCTTTCACACAAATAGAGTCTGAATATCTTTATGAAGCATGGAAACGATACAAGGATCTATTAAGGAAGTGTCCTCACCACAACATACCAAATTGGCTACTAGTGCAAACTTTCTATAACGGAGTATTAGGTCATACCAGATCGAGTATTAATGATGCGTCTGGTGGAGCATTCATGGGGAAGGAATATGATGAAGAATATGAGTAACTAGAAATAATGGCTATGAATAATTATCAATGGCCTCCTGAGAGGAAAATCATGAATAAAGTGGCAGGAGTCTATGAGGTTGATGCAGTAACTGCATTATACACACAGGTTGTTGTCCTTACAAAGAAAATTGATGCTATGGGGATGCAAACGATGCAAAGTGTAGATGTGCCATGTGATTTATGTGATGGGAGCCACCCAACTGATTTGTGTGCCATTAGCGTTGAGTCAGTTCAATATTTGCCCAACTACGGGCGATAACAAAATACCACTACCCCCACACATTAATATCCTGGTTTGAGAAATCACCCAAATTTCTCTTGGGGAAACAACAACAACCAAGCCCAAACCTCTGCTCCAAGACAGCTATATCCTCCAGGTTTTTAACCTCAAGCTCAATAGCCACAGAGCTTATACCAACCCCCACCTCAGCAAGAAAGGAAGCCTAACTAGGAAGATCCCTTCTCCAGATACATAACCCATAGCGAGACTAGAATTAATAGCTAGCCAGGAGGTCTCCATCCAAAATTTAGAGAATCAAAAGGGATAGTTGGATACTACCCTTAATAGTCATCCCTAGGGTTCCTTGCTAAGTGACACTGAAATCAACCCCAAGAGGGAAGGCAAGGACCAATGCCAAGAAGTTACACTCTAGAGTGGAAGGGCATTGAATGAAATTGAAGGAGAAACCTCAACAGTTAAACCTGATGCTATTGACAAAGAAGGCAGTGTTAAAAGTACTAGTAACAAGATTGGGGGTGAGAAAAGTATTTCATTAAAGGAAACCACAGTACCAAATACTATTGTTGTAGACACTCAAAATTTTTTGCACATCTGTCACTGACATTGCAAGAGGGCAGATTTATCTTTTAGAGATAACCCTAGAAGACAGCTCATATCCAGTTCGGATACTATCGAAAGTTCAGTCTCAACCCCTGAACACATACTAGAATTATCAGTTCCAACCTCGGAGATAACCCCAAGGCATGCAGTTCTGATAAGTAGGTTTTATACCTACTTATCTGTTATCTATTACTTGAATTAGTTGCTTAAACCTATGTTTCATAGTTACTTTGCATGCATTGTGTGTTCATGTCATACATTTTATGTTATTTTATAGGCTATGACACGACATGGGCATGAAGGAGCAAGGAAAAGCAATTCAAACATCTTTTGGACAAAAATATGCAAGTAAGCGCAAGAAGAAAAGATTGCAGGGATTTTAACACCAAGTGGGATGCATGTTCTTGGCTTGAAAATTAGATTTTATTGTAGATCTACTTCTTAGCTTTCCATAACATCTTGAATCATCCCAATTGGAGTTCGGATGTGAGAGTTACGATCTTTTTATCAACAAAGATCAAAGTTAAGAGTTGTCATGTTTGCTATTTACATAACATCAACTTCAAGCTCGATTTTTGCTTTGATCCGGACGGAATCTGTCAATTCTCAAAGAATAAAAGTTGTAGATATCATCGATATCTTTGATTTGATAGGTGGCAGGCCCAGTAACTCCTAGCGGATCAAAAGTTATGCCTATTTTACCAAATGACGTCGTAGTAGAAAATAGAGTAGCACGACTCGTGCTATAAATGAACTATGAGTAGCGCGGGGGGCGCCGGGCTACTAGAATTTCTACCACTGTAGTGCGGGGTGTGCCCAAAATGGCCTAGGAACAGCATCGGTCGGCGATGGGACAATTGTTGTGGGTTATTTGGTGTCCAATTTGAGCTAGAATATGATTCTTAGTTGCCTAATTTGCTAGGGTATCCATTAGAACTATAAATACATGATGAGAGGCATAAAGCGAGGAGATGGGCTAGTTTTGGAGGATTCCATTAGATTAGATTAGAGTAGATTAGGAGCAAAACCCTAGTTCTTATTAGAGTTAGAGAATGAAGCAACTTGGAGACCATTGAAGATCAAGAGGACGAGCTTGAGGAAGATGAAGATTTTCTGACAACATATTTATTCTTTACTCTACTCTTAGTTTTGTCTTCTAATGTGTATTCAAGTGTGGATTCTTAGTTTTAATTCAATGAGCTAATTCTTTGTTTGAGATTATAATGGATCTTATTATTTAGTTTATTTTAATATGTTTCACAATCAATTATTATGTTCTATCGTGAGGATTATCTATTGTGATTTGGACTTAATTGTTTAATTGATTGGCCATCAATTATCGTGATAATCTACATGAACTCGAGAGATGAAATTTAGATTTAGATCTATTCATGATAGCATGTGTTTGTGATTTCTGCATAGATGGAACTCATGATTCGTGTTTAGGATAGAGATATGCCTTTACGCCATATGTAATCTTATAGAGAACTTGTGCTTTAAATTCTTTTAAATTGTAATTCACATAAAGATATAGTGGATTAGTTAATTAGGGTGTCTTGCTTAATTCAATCATCTGTTGATTTAAGTTAGTATGGGTATTATGCATCGAGAGGTGGTTTTATATGCTTTAGTGTTCTTGATTAACAATTCAAGATAGGGAATAATTAATGAGAAGTGTGTTAACTTAAATGAAGCAATAAGTGAAGTTGTGATCCTAAATCTCCGTAATCTTAATTTAACTAGTGGTAATTAGAATTAGTTTACATATAATTTGAAATCCATTCATTTAAATAAGATTGAGTTGGTTACGGGTTATTACTTGGTGATTTTTATTAAACAATTTCCCGTGAGAACGATACTTTACTTTCACTTTATTACTTGTTGACCACGTATACTTGTGTGTTGTGCGTAACTAGATTTTACCCAACAAGTTCAAATACCGAAAATTCCACCAGAGAAGGCCGATTCATCTAAGAGATAACCCCGAGATAATCAGTCTCAGTCCCAACACCGGGACTAGCAGTGCTAACCTCGGAGATAACCCCGAGGATTACAGTTGCAGTTCCGGAGATAACCCCGAAAATGCTTGTTTCAAATGCATATAATCAGCTTCATCCTCGGCACTGTGACGGCCCCAAATTCGGGTACTTGAAACCCGAACTCGGTGCTTCACTATACCATTTCTATGAGCGGAATTCTACGAATAATAATAACAATAATATGAATAACAACTTAATTTACATAATTATTAGAGTTTATCTCCCCAGGTACGAGACCTTAAAGTACATTCCATACAATACATGATATTATTTATATATATATCATTGTCTTAATAATATAAACTATTACAACAACTACCACAAATTTTATTCAGTTAGCTTTCCTTTTCCTTTGTTTCTACACGAGCTTTCTGCTTCTTCAAACTTAACTGAAAACATTTAAATTAAGAAAGAATGAGCATTTGAGTGCCCAGTAAGTAATAACAATAATATATATTAGCTGAAAGAATTAAATGTTTTCTTTGAAAGACACTTCTACAACGAATTAACAGTTCTGAAGTAAGATGTACCAAGAATAATAATAACATAACAACTCTCTTTCACATTTTTGAAACTACGTATTGACTATAAGTAGGGTTAAGTGACATATCATGAACATTGTTTTCTTTTTTCAAAAAGGTTAAACATAAATTCATCTGCAAACCGTCATAACTTACGGACACGGGGGTGATCAGCCCGTTGTGCCCTACATTGATCAATACTACATTTTAAGAACTCTCTCCGCCTTGGGCGCATAAAAGTTTTCCCTATGTAAGGGATGTTCATACTTGTCTGGGTTCTAAAGCAAAGGTTTTATCTTGTTCAACAATAATCTATAATTCAACCTATATATATAAGGGTAATTGACAAAGGTATATCAACATGTGATTAAATACAATGATTATCTAAGTGGGGACACTTATATAACCATTTTATAGAAATTATCGAATATAATATATATCTGAATTACCATATACTAACATGTTGATAAACAATGAGCAGATATAGAATATGTCGCAGTAGAGTTGATAATATAGCATAATAATAATTTAATTCTGAAACTTCTTACTCATGTCCATTGCATAAAGGAAATGCAAAGGTAGGATACTTGCCTGAGCTGCTGCTTACAATAACGCAACTTAGATTAATCTTTTATACAGCGACCTATCAGTAATAAGATCATTCGTTCGATTAGAATAATATACTATAACACATAGTACTGCATTTCGCAGTTAACACATAACCTAATCACATTATCACACATATCCAACAGTCATTGAATCATAATTAATCATTAATTCAGTCAAAATATCTAAGTCTAGATGAATTTTTGAAACATGTCGATGTACCGACAGGTTTATTGGATAATTATCGAGTCTAAGACTCTATTCTGTATCTCAATATTCATAAGTATCAGTCATATTATTTTTAATTGACTTAAAATAATTTTTAAACACTTATTATAATTTATCAAGAATTTTCAAACATCGGAATCATAATTAAATGATTTAAATATCAAATAATTCTATTATCATTAACATTTAATCAATATTAAATTATTAATGAAACTGTTGCCAAAATATTAAAGTTATGTATAATAACTCAAAATGCTTTTAAAACATTTATATTACTCTTAAATGATTTTTTAAATATTTAAAATCATTTTTAAATAATTACCTTTAATATTAAAATATTAATGCACTATTTATCCAAATATTAAAAGTCATTTATTATAACTTAAAATATTTTTAATTCATTTATATCCTTTTTAAATAATTTTTTAAATAAATAAAACTATTTTAAACTATTTATTTAATATAATTATTAAATAAACTAAATATCATCAATATTAGATTAATATCATTAATATTAAATTAATAATATTTTTCATGACAAAATATCCAAAGTCATATTTTATAACTCAAAATATTTTTATGATACTATAAATGATTTTTAAAATCATTAATTCTATTTTCCATAATTATTTCATACATTTATTAAATAACTTAAACATCATTAATATTAATTAATTAATGAAATTTCATCATAAAATATTAAAATTCATCAAAAATAACTTAAAATATTTTCTAACACAATAATATAATTTTTCATGATTTTTCATGAATTAAAATAATTTAGTTAATATTGTAAATAAATAAATAAATACCTTTTTATATTCCAAAAATACAAAATATTTTTGAAATATACTCAAAATAGTTAAAAACTATTTTTCAGACTTTAAAATAATTTTTCAGAATTTATTAAGTATTTTTAATAATTAAGATCTAATTTTTCTAATTTTTAAATCATTTTCGGAATTTTCAAAAATTGAAAATTCTAAAATAAATCAAAACCGTCGCTAAAGGCTTTAGCGACGCTTATCTGTTGCCTTAGGTGTTCTTGAGCCTCAAGAACACTTACAAGGCAGTTATCAAGGTGCCTAGTTTGACCGATTATAATTCTCAATCCATTACGTTTCTGGCAATCTAACACTTGAATCTTGTAGTGCTCATGTAATACTACAATTACCAACAAACATCATGACTAAAAAATATCAGATCTAAGAGTTATTAGCCATCAAAAAGTCTGACAAGGCTCTTCTTCGACTGAAGAACAGTCGAGGTGCCTACTTTCTATCCTTATAACTTCCAATCTGTGTATTGTTTGTGTGATCTATCAATTGGAGTGTGTAGACAACATGTAGGAATACAACTACAAAGCATCATAACACATTAACATCATAACATGAGCAAAATCTAGCTGGTCAAACTTCAACACGGAATCTGCTCAAAAAAATTATGGGTTTGTGTTCTTCAGCGTTTTCGGTCAACGGGTTTTGACCATGAATAACTCCCGATCTACAAAGCTATGAACTTGATTCTTTTTGTATATTAAAGACGACATATCCGACTACACATAACAACTTTTAAACAACAAAAAGCATGATTGAGCAAAGATTTTTAAGCTCTGACATTTGCCAAAAAATATTTTCTGGACACTTAGAATATTTTCTGGGTTTGAAGAACAATCGGTCAATGTCGATCAACCCACTTTGACCTTAAATAACTTTTTATCCAAAATAGATATGGACCTGATTCGTTTTGGAGATTAAAGACCACATAACAAGCTACACATATCAACTTTTAGAACACAAAACACATTAAAGATCACAGAGATATAAGGCTTGACATTTGCCAAAAAATCACAGAAAATGAAATTTCTAGATTTTGAAAATCTTCAAATCCGAGCTTCTAAATGTTATGGATCCAACATCTAGCAACCCAGATCATCCTTAGACATTATAATCAATATGTTTTAACATTTAAACATAACATCTAACACCAAAAATTAAAAAAAAATCAAGCAAGAGTTTATACCTTTTCTAAGCTTTGATTCTTGATTTTTGGCTTATAATTTGTTATGATTGGTAGTAGGGCTTTGTTTTGGGACTGAAATACTATAATAATTCGTAGGTTTTAGAGAGAGAAGCTCAAGGATGAGAGTTGGGCAATTTTTAGTGTACAAAATGCCTTAATTCTCTCTCCAATCTATATATAAACCAAATTACATGCATTGAATGCTCAAAATGGTTGATTGAATCTGAATATAATTGAGTCTTGGATGCTAAATTGGTAGGGTAGGATGTTTGCCATGCTTTGATAGTAATAATGCACAATAATTCACTAATAATACACTAAAGAGACAAAAAGGGCATTTTGATAATTTCACTTAAAATCTCAAGGGCATTCTTGTACAAGGTGAATAAATCTAGGGTTTATTCACTAGAATGAAAATCTTACAATTTCCTAAATAATTTATAGGGTTTGGACAATTTAAAATTTAAAGTGTAATACAATTTTAATTTAAAACATACTAATTAAATTAGGATTTTTAATAAAAATTAGGGTTTCTAAATTAGGGTTCCTAAATATTATTAGGGTTCCCAAATTAATTAGGGTTTCCTAATTAATTAGGGTTTCTTCTAATTACAGAAATTCTAATACGCAGAAGAATTCATATAACACAATTACTACTCAGTCTTTCATAATTGAGTTTAACAATTAGGGTTTCACAACACAATATTAGGTTATGACCCAATTTACTACAATTGACCAACATTAACAGTCTACAGATATACGGTATATATTTAAGCACTGAAAATTAAAATATAATTAATATTACATTATTATTCTCATTCCTGGATAAAAATCTAAGTTTAGGGTTTGGATTCCATATCTGACTTATCCTTCGTACACAACATCAATAATCAAGTTAAAATAATTAACTTAAATATTCTAAACAAATTCATATAATGACATATTTATTATTATAATTCTAATTGTCACTTCATATATTATTTAAATAATATATAAATTATATTTTCATGAAAAATAAATAATAAAAACATTTCTGCTTACAGAAATTAATTACCATAAGAATATAATTTGTAGTAATTAATAATTCTAAAATTATTTCTAATTTTTCAAGTAATAAATATATTCACATTTAATATCATAATACTTGACACTTATTCTCATTGTAAAAAAAAATTTATATGCAAAATTTCTTATCTATTTATATAAAAAATATCGAGTTATTACAGGCACTCACCCTGAGGCACTCAGTACAAGACCCAGAGATAGCACCGGGAAGACAGACACACCTCAGAGATGACACTGAGGACCTTCAACACTTGCAGCAGTCCAACCTCAGAGACAACCCTGAGCAACGTCTGTTTTATCGGCCCAAACCGGAGATAACCCCGGTGAGGGGCAGAATCATCATCTTGCCACCTTAACACCACATCGCACCGTCTCAATATTTCATACATACATTTCTACATAGCAATGTCCCACAAGAACCAAGGAAGTCCAATCCCGAGTGACTATTGTGCAGGGCAACGAATAAAATTTGAAGCTTGAAGGCCAGAGGACATGGTCCCATCTTTCTGACTTCGTACAACCTCTAATCCCATGTTATTGTGTAACTCTAGACAACAACGGTCCGAAATAGGTCTTATAAACCTCAATCAGATGCCCGGATTGAAGTTCTGAAAGTTCGAGCAAATATCAAGTTGCATGCGTGCACGTACTTCGAGACAGCAGGACCCGCGGAGCTCGGGGCAACCCGGGAAGCTGCAGGTACATCTGCGACGAGCCGTAGGTACACCTGCGGCACCTGCGGCACCTGCGGCTAAAAATAGAGGGCTGGGGGTGGCCATTTGTATAGAGAAAAAGGCGAGGAAGCCCTATCAAATTTACTCTGTACACACCCTAACTGAGTGCTTTCTCATTTTAAACACTTGCGAGCTCACATATAGCTACTATTGTACCGGTGGGAGCCAAGTGTTCATCCACTTAAAGCTATAGAAGTCTTCTTTAGCAGTCCACTGTAAGCCTTCTTACACACTTTAAAGCCTTTCTCTTCATCTTAGCACACAACATTCTTCATGTTGAGAGTTGTGTTGTGTGTGTATGCCCGAACTTCGGTCCGTGGTTTCATTTCAGTTTGTTTATATATACTATATATATATATATATTTTTATATATGGACTAACATTATCGAATTATGCCTCGATTGAGCCTACACCTATGTCTGGAGCATTTAATTGATTTCGTATATATATATATATATATATATATATATATATATACTTATATATATGAACTGTGCGTCGATCTCTGTTCGATGAGCCTAGACTTATGTCTGGAGCGTTTAATTGCTTTCGTATATATATATATATATATATATATATATATATATATATATATATATATATATATATATATGTATACGTTTCGTCCCGCCTGGAGTTTACTTCGTGGTAGTTGATTGCTTTTACAGCTTTATTTACATTTCGTCCCGCCTGGAGTTTATTTCGTGGCGGTTCATTGCTTTCACGGCCTTATTTACATTTCTGATCCCCCATGGAGGTTCTTCGTGGTTGGTGATCATGTTTATATATATATATATATATATATATATATATATATATATATATATATATAATTGGTTACTGCTTTCGTACAAATTGCGGCATCATGTGAGCCTAAGAATTAAGTGATCATAGATTCTGTCTACTGAATCTAGATTCGGTTCCCGTGATGACATTTTCAACTGTAAGTAGCCTGTAAATTTTCACGGTGTTTGGATTTTCTCAGATGGTTTTCATGTCCATGAGGAGTTCGACACTGCTTTGTACACTATTTTTCTCGAGGATGCTTCGCATCTCGAAAATAAAACCAATCAAGCCGAACATTTAATAAAATGAAAGTAGCAAAGGCCTCAATTACTATTTAGCACAATGGTTTGAAAAACCTCTTTTACAAAACATCACTGCTATATCTTGTTTAAAACTGAAGTTTTACACAAATTCAAACCCTTTTGTATATAGGTGCAAACGAGGAATATCACTACTTTCAAATAACTGCACATTGACCCACACACACACACACATTCATATAATAGTTTCTTGAAAAGTGACGGTCACCGTGGTAACACGGATGTCGGGGGGTGCCTAACACCTTCCCTCTGCATAAGCAAGTCCCCGGACCCAAATGAATCTCGGTTTCACAAACCCGTTTAGCAGTGTCACATCACTGGGTCAATGTGCAAACTGTAAGACCCCAACTTTTATAAATAAAGATGAATTTTTTATAAATATCATTTTTGAATATTATGGAGTTAATTTGATATAATGTTATAGTTGGGGGTAATATTTATAAATTTTGCAAAGTACGCAAGTTGTTATATAATATTCGATTGGTCGGAAATATTCGTTTTAACAGAAAATATTCGTACAACGGCACAATCATTGGTGGACCCCACAACGGAATTATTGTTGGATTGAGAAAACGACAAAAATATTTTATTAAAAATAACGTCGGAAGTTTTACCATTGATACTGTTGAACTACTCGGTAGTAAAAGTACAGTAACACATGTGGTTGCATAGTAGCACACGGTATTGATTATTAATGCTTATGTGAGAAGTCACTCAATTTGATTCAATTATTATCAGTTAATAATATGAATTATTTAGCGATAATGAAGTTTTGTTTTATTCGTATTATTAACGTAATAAAACAGAAACATCTTTTTATATAAAACAGAATACTTTATTAAAGTTATTCTATAAATAGAATATATTATATTTTATTTAAAAGATTTTTCTTTAAATATGGACCGTCGGATTAAAGTAATCAATCTGGACCGTTCATGGATTAGTTACTATGCATTCTATTTTTCTATAAATAGCCGCTCATTCCTTCATTATTTCTTACGAATTCACTGAACTCTAGAGAGAGAAACTATAGAGAGTGAGAAGAAAAGTATTCTGCTACTTAACTACTTCCTTATTTCAGTTGTTCTTTAAAACGGTAAGGGGTGTTATTCTTTCTTATTCATGAAGAGAACTTTTGTTATTTCATTTCTTATTATTATGTTGGAATAACCTGTATACGCGGTCTACCCTACACATGGTGACATTCTTCTATTATTCTGTTGGAACATCTTGTCTGTGTGTTTTACACCGGACCTGGTTCTGTTTTTATTATTATTCTGTTAGAACATCCTGTCTGTGTGTTTTACACCGGACCTGGTTCCGTTTTGTTATTATTCTGTTGGAACATCCCGTCTGTGTGTTTTACACCGGACCTGGTTCCATTATTTATTATTCTGTCGGAATTTCCTGTCTGTGCGTTTACGCCGGACCTGGTTCCATTATTAATTATTATGTCGGAATATCCTATCTGTGCGTTTACGCCGAACCTGGTTCCATTATTTATTATTCTGTTAGAATAACCTGTCTGTGCGGTCTATCGCATGCCGGGTGATTTCTTTTGTTATTTCATTCTTTATTATACTCAGTTGGTTAAGTTTTAACTTCTATACTCCATGTAATTAGTGGAATATCCTTGATAGTTGCGTTTCATCCAGTATCTTTTCATGAAAATATTATTCTAAGCATTCTTGAATTTTACTCCACAAAGCAATATCATGTTGACAATTTGGACGTTGTTAATTCTTGGATAAATTAATTCTTGAACTTGTTTTATTGAATTCTTATATCATTGTCATCATCCTCATATTTATAAAACGTTGAAAGTCATATGTGGCTTGTAGTGCATAGATGGACTTGGTATGATTATGACTAGGGATTATTCGGTATAATCATGACCGTAATGTTATAAATGATGTGGTAAAAGTCCTCATTGTCCCGTATTATATTGATGGACAGTTGTTGGCATGATCATGACCATTAATGAATACACGAATATTCTTGGCCGTAGTGCAGGGGTGATTCGATTATGTGGATTATTTTATTAAGCTGAGTCCCAGCGATAACAGTGTTGAAAAACCTTTTAAATCCTAGAAGATAGTAGATTTTATTTTCTACTTAACTCTTTTAATGGATTGCTTGTTCCGCTGCAGTTAAACTTGATGTTCATTATATTTTATTAGTTTAACACTGATGAAGCCTAATGATAATTTATTCTGCATTATCTTAGTCATAATATTTCTTACTGGGCTAGTTGAGCTCACCATTTCTTTCACTGTTCTCTTCAGGAAATGAGAATATAGCTGGAATGAGTCGGGGAATGGAGTGATGGACCAGATGATAGTATTAGTAGTCCTCACTATTCTGTTAAATAGTGTGACAATAATTGTAATGAGGACTCCTTTTGAGTTTGTATAGTCTCTAGTAGACAATAATTGTATTCAAACTCACAGTTATGTTTTGTCGTATTGTACACGACATTTGTATTAGTAAGTTGTATTTGTATTCTGTACCAGGTATCTGACGACCCAAGATGGGTGATGTATACCTAATTTTGGGGGCGTCACAGTTGGTATCAGAGCTTAGGGATATGATCCCTGACTAAGATGTGAGAATAGAACTAGGAGGGGAGAGACGGGGAATTCCTTCGCTAGTATGACCTATCTAAGTTTATTTGCATGGTATTTAATTGGTCGGTCATAATATAAGGATAATATATGACATATCAATTAACTTTTGTTTTGTGGCAGTATCTGAAAATGACATCTTAGAATGTTGAGAATAGCAATGGAGCACAGGCGACTGTTAATTCATAACATATCAATAATCAGGATAATGTGCATCAGGAAGGTGACAATCCTCATGCAAACAATAACAATGACCAGATGATGAATGATGGAATGTTCAGAAGCTTTATGCAGTTCATGCAACAGCAGGCGAGAGCGGCTCCTGTCCAAAATATAGGTGGAAACACTGAAAACTCTCGGACGGTCACCGCTAAACTGTTCAACGAGCTGGGACCGCTGGAGTTTAAAGGAGAGCCAAATCCACTATAGCGGAAACATGGATAAAGCATATCACCAAGATATTTGATGTCTTGGGATGCTCCAAGGAGCAAAAGATTCCCTTTGCCGCCTTTGTGTTGCGAGTAGAGGCAGATTACTGGTGGGAATCGATTAAGCGTACTCAATATCTTGGGAGAAGTTCCAAGAGCTGTTCAATGACAAATACATTCCCGAAAGTGTTCGTCACATGAAGGAGGTGGAGTTCATCAAATTGGAGCAGAATAATATGACCGTGTCGCAGTATGAGGCTAAATTTGCTGAGTTGTCCCGATTTGCGTCCCACTTGGTGGATAATGAAGAGCGAATGACGCGAATGTTTTTGCTAGGTTTGAAACCTGAGATACGTCAACATCTTATTACTCATAAACTGTGTTTGTATTCAGATGTTGTGAATAGGGCTCAGTTAGTGGAGCGCGATGACGAGTCAACACAACCAAAAGAGAGCTGTCGGCAAAATGATAATACCAGTGAGAGCAGTCATTGAAGCGGTGACAACAAGCGTGGAGGGCATCAACATGCCAGAAATGGTAACCACTTCGGTGGTAATCAGGGCCAAAACAATAAGAATGGTCATTTCAAGAAGAGGAGATTCAACAATGATGGAAAGACGTCAGCACCATCACCCGTTGTTAAGGATGGAGAACGACCACCTATCATATGTTTCAAATGCGGAGGGGAGGGGCACATCAGTCCAAACTGCGCGATGCCATCTAAAGCATGTTATAATTGTGGAAGAGAAGGTCATTTAGCTCGATTTTGTCATTTACCAAAAATAAGTTCAGCCAAGATGGAGACACCAAAGGCCGTCCCAAAAAAGTCAAAACCAGTAGTGCAAGGGAGAGCGTTTGTTGTGACCTCCCAGAAAGCAAGGAACCCGAATGAGGTCATCACGGGTAAGCTTATCATAAACTCTAACGAAGTCTATACTTTATTTGATATCGGTTCTATCCATTCTTTTATTTCTCCTACTTGCGCTCATCGGTTAAATTTGACTCCGGAGAAATAAGACTTTGACTTATCTGTTGAAACTCCATTGGGAGAAACCTTCATTACATCCACGGTTTATAAGTCTTGTTTGGTTCAAGTTGGTACCCACACATTACCTGTCGATCTTATTTCATTAAAAATACTTGCATTTGACGTGATTCTAGGGATGGATTGGTTAACTACTCATCATGCAAAAATTGATTGTTTTCGTAAGGTTGTTAGCTTTTATATTCCTAATCGACCTATTATGCGAATTCAAGCAACAAAACCATTAAAATCAATCGATGTCATCTCAAGCCATAAAGCTATTTGTTTATTGAAAAACGGATGTCAAGCTTTCTTAGCTCATGTCACGGATCTAAACAAAAATACGTCAGTTTTGAATGATATTTCTATTGTTAATAAATTCCCTGACGTATTCCCTGAAGAACTTCCTGGCCTACCCCCAGAGCGTGAAATTAAATTTTGTATCGACCTTGAACCTAGTACAAAACTCAATTCCAAAGCCCCATATCGAATGGCTCCTATTGAACTTCAGGAGTTAAAGATCCAACAGCAGGAATTGTTAGATATTGGCTTTATTCGTCCTAGTACTTCTCCTTGGGGTGCTCATGTGCTATTCGTGAAGAAGAAAGATGGAAGTATGCGACTTTGTATTGATTATCGGGAGTTGAATCATGTCACCATCAAAAATAGGTACCCATTGCCACGTATTGATGACCTGTTCGATCTTCGTTCTGGATATCATCAGCTAAAGGTTAGAACTGAGGATATTCCAAAGACGGCTTTCAGAACTCGGTACGGGCATTATGAATTCCTAGTCATGTCCTTTGGATTGACTAATGCTCCTACTGCCTTCATGGATATGATGAACCGGGTATTCAAGGAATATTTGGATCACTTTGTGGTTGTCTTTATTGATGGCATCCTTATTTATTTCAAAAGCCGTGAAGATCATGAGCAACACTTGAGGCTGGTACTCCAAAAGCTTCGTTAATACGAGTTCTGGCTAGAGGAGGTAGCATTCCGTGGTCATGTAGTATCAAGTCGTGGAATATCTGTTGACCCGGCAAATATTGAAGCTATTCAAAGCTGGGATCAACCTATATTAGTGACCGAAGTACGTAGCTTTCTTGGTTTAGCTGGTTATTATCAGAGATTCGTGGAAGGATTTTCTCGAATCGCTACTCCATTCACTCAGCTGACTCGGAAAGATACAAAGTTCGGTTGGAGCGAAGAATGTGAGAAGAGTTTTCAAGAACTCAATAGGAGACTCATTTCAGCACCTGTTCTAACAATACCATCTGGCTCGGAGGGATTTGTCATCTACAGTGATGCTTCGAGCAAAGGGTTGGGATGCGTTCTCATGCAATATGGAAAAGTCATAGCCTATGCATCAAGACAACTCAAGGAATATGAGAGGAATTATCCTACTCATGATCTAGAGTTAGCAGCTGTTGTCTTTGCACTTAAAATTTGGAGGCATTACTTGTATGGGGAGAAGGTGGAGATCTTTACGGATCATAAAAGCCTCAAATATTTTTTCACTCAAAAGGAACTCAACATGCGTCACCGACGTTGGCTTGAACTATTGAAAGATTATGATCATACCATTCAATACCATCCTAGAAAAGCGAACGTGGTAGCTGATGCATTGAGTAGAAGATCATATGCAAGTACGAGTGCGATATTGTCAACACAAAAGCCCATTTTGTGTGACTTGCAAAGGATGGAGATAGAGTTATAGACTCCAGGGACCCATGTGATGATGGAGAATATACGAGTAGAACCAACTTTAATCGATAAAAGCTACAGACCTGGAGCTGATGCGTATGAGGAAGAAAGTGCAAGAAGGTGCTATGCCGGAAGCAAGAATCGATGAAGAAGGAATACTTCGAGTCAACTCCAGACTTTGTGTTCCTAACAACCCTGATTTAAAGTATGAAATCATGGTGGAGGCGCACAACACACCGTCTGCAATCCATCCTGGGAGTACCAAAATGTATCATGATCTTAGTCATATATTTTGGTGAAGCAATATGAAGCGAGAGATAGCGCTGTTTATCTTAAGGTGTCTAACTTGTCAACGAGTTAAAGCGGAGCATCAAGTACCAAAAGGTCCATTGCAACCACTTGAAATTCTAGAATAGAAGTGGGAGCACATTACCATAGATTTTGTTATCAGTCTTCCTAAGGTTTCTCAAGGTATAGATGTGATTTGGGTCATTGTTGATAGATTGACCAAGTCTGCTCATTTCTTACCGATACGAGAAACTTATACACTTGAACGTCTTACTCGTATGTACATAAAAGAGATTGTAAGACTGCATGGTATACTAGTATTCATAGTTTCTGATCAAGACCCAAGATTCACTTCACGATTTTGGGTTAGCTTACAAAAAGCTATGGGCACGGATTTACGATTTAGTTCGGCATATCATCCTCAAACGGACGGATAATCAGAGAGGACTATTCAAACTCTGAAAGATTTATTAAGACTCTGTGTCCTTGACTTTAAGGAAAGTCGGGACAAGTTCTTATCATTGGTGGAGTTTTCCTACAACAACAGTTATCAAGCAAGTATTGGCATGGCTCTATTCGAAGCGTTGTATGGAAGAAAGTGTCGTTCTCCAGTATGCTGGGATGAGGTGGGTGAAGCAACGTTGTTGGGACCGGAGTTGGTACGTATGACTACAGAAAAGATTCAAGCGATCCGACAACGTGTAAAAACCTCACAAGATCGACAAAAGAGTTATGTTGATCTTCATCGAAAGGACGTGGAATTTAATATAGGAGATCATGTGTTCTTACGTGTTGCTCCATGGAACGGAGTTACGAGATTTAAAAGAGAGGAAAGCTCAATCCTCGATTTATCGGTCCATTTTTAATCCTCGATCGAGTAGGAACTGTGGCTTATAGACTCCCTTTACCGCCAAGTATGTCTAGTGTTCATAACGTTTTTTACATATCCATGTTACGTAAATATGTGGAAGACCCGAACCACATTATTGAGTTAGAATCGGACGAAATAGCGGAGGATTTGACGTATGAAGAAGTTCCTGTTCAAATCTTGGATAAGAAGGAACATATTCTACGCTCCAAGGTTATACCTCAAGTCAAAGTTTTGTGGAGAAATCACGATGTTGAGAAAATGACTTGGGAGTTAGAATCTGAAATGAAGTCAAGGTATCCTTACCTCTTCGACATACTAGGTACGTACCCTAATTTCAAGCGAGAAATTTCATAAGAAGGGGAGGTTGTAAGACCCCAACTTTTATAAATAAAGATGAATTTTCTATAAATATTATTTTTGAATATTACGGAGTTAATTTGATATAATGTTATAGTTGTGGGTAATATTTATAAATTTTGCAAAGTACGTAAGTTGTTATATAATATTCAATTGGTCGGGGAATATTCGTTTTAACAGGAAATATTCGTACAACGGCACAATCATTGGTGGACCCCACAACGGAATTATTGTCGGATTGAGAAAACGACAAAAATATTTTATTAAAAATAGCGGCGGAAGTTTTACCATTGATACTGTTGAACTACTCGGTAGTAAAAGTACAGTAACACATGTGGTTGCAAAGTAGCACACGGTATTGATTATTAATGCTTATGTGAGAAGTCACTCAGTTTGATTCAATTATTGTCAGTTAATAATATGAATTATTTAGCGATAATGAAGTTTTGTTTTATTCGTATTATTAACGTAATAAAACATAAACATCTTTTTATATAAAACAGAATACTTTATTAAAGTTATTCTATAAATAGAATATATTATATTTTATTTAA
Organism: Panax notoginseng; assembly: GCA_016801055.1. Taxonomy (NCBI): domain Eukaryota; kingdom Viridiplantae; phylum Streptophyta; class Magnoliopsida; order Apiales; family Araliaceae; genus Panax; species Panax notoginseng. The sequence continues at coordinate 92,563,404 of CM029017.1, read as the reverse complement.
AAGATTTTTCTTTAAATATGGACCGTCAGATTAATATAATCAATCTGGACCGTTCATGGATTAGTTACTATGCATTCCATTTTTCTATAAATAGCAGCTCATTTCTTCATTATTTCTTACGAATTCACTGAACTCTAGAGAGAGAAACTATAGAGAGAGAGAGAAGAAAAGTATTCTGCTACTTAAGTACTTCCTTATTTCAGTTCTTCTTTAAAACGGTAAGGGGTGTTATTCTTTCTTATTCATGAAGAGAACTGTTGTTGTTCCATTTCTTATTATTCTGTTGGAATAACTTGTATACGCGGTCTACCCTATACTTGGTGGCATTCTTCTGTTATTCTATTGGAACATCCTGTCCATGTGTTTTACACCGGACTTGGTTCCGTTTTTATTATTATTCTGTTGGAACATCCTGTCTGTGTGTTTTACACCGGACCTGGTTCTGTCTTTATTATTATTCTGTTGGAACATCCTGTCTGTGTGTTTTACACCGGACCTGGTTCCGTTTTTATTATTATTCTGTTGGAACATCCTGTCTGTGTGTTTTACACCGGACCTGGTTCCGTCTTGTTATTATTCTGTTAGAACATCCTGTTTGTGTGTTTCACACCGGACCTGGTTCTATTATTTATTATTCTGTCGGAATATCTTGTCTGTGCGTTTACGCCGGACCTGGTTCAATTATTTATTATTCTGTCGGAATATCCTGTCTGTGCGTTTACGACGGACCTGGTTCCATTATTTATTATACTGTTAGAATAACCTGTCTGTGCGGTCTATCGCATGCTAGGTGATTTCTTTTGTTATTCCATTCTTTATTATACTCAGTTGGTTAAGTTTTAACTTCTATACTCCATGAAATTAGTGGAATATCCTTGATAATTGTGTTTCATCCAGTATCTTTTCATAAAAATATTATTCTAAGCATTCTTGAATTTTACTCCACAAAGCAATATCATGTTGACAATTTGGACGTTGTTAATTCTTGGATAAATTAATTCTTGAACTTATTTTATTGAATTCTTATATCATTGTCATCATCCTCATATTTATAAAATGTTGAAAGTCATATGTGGCCTGTAGCGCATAGATGGACTTGGTATGATTATGACCCGAGATTATTCGGTATAATCATGACCGTAATGTTACAAATGATGTGGTAAAAGTCCTTACTGGCCCGTAGTGCATTGATGGACAGTTGTTGGCATGATCATGACCATTAATGAATACACGAATATCCTTGGCCGTAGTGCATGGATGATTTGATGATGTGGATTATTTTATTAAGCTGAGTCCCAGCGATAACAGTGTTGAAAAACCTTTTAAATCATAGAAGATAGTAGATTTTATTTTTTACTTGACTCTTTTAATGGATTACTTGTTCCGCTTCAGTTAAACTTGATGTTCGTTATATTTTATCAGCTGAACACTGTTGAAGGTTAATGATAATTTATTCTGCATTATCTTAGTCATAATATTACTTACTGGGCTAGTTGAGCTCACCCTTTCTTTCACTGTTCTCTTCAGGAAATGAGAATATAGTTGGGACGAGTCGGGGAACGGAGTGATGGACCAGATGATAGTATTAGTAGTCCTCACTTTTCTGTTAAATAGTGTGACAATAATTGTAATGAGGACTCCTTTTGAGTTTGTGTAGTCTCTAGTAGACAATAATTGTATTCAAACTCATAGTTATGTTTTGTCGTATTGTACACGACAGTTGTATTAGTAAGTTATATTTGTATTATGTACCAGGTATCTGATGACCCAAGATGGGTGATGTATACCTAATTTTGGGGGCGTCACACAAACCTTTTCTCGGTTGTATTGGTACAACCAGTTAAAAAACTAACTGGCGACTCTTACAGTCAAATCATCGACATATAAATGTCGGACCTTTTCACAACTTGTTTTTTCAAACAAATCTCACCTAACATGAGAACACCAAAAAATAAGAACAGAAAGGGACAAATAAAAATCCCGACGTCGGCAACTGTTATTAAACAAATTCCTTTGACACGACCTTTACCATTTCCTCAACGCCGTTAGAAGTAGAAGTTTGATCAACAGGTTTCCAATATCTTGGAAATCTTCAAGAAGTTACATATTAATATTCCATTTCCTAAAGCATTGGAGCAAATGCCCAGTTATGTCAAGTTCATGAAGGATATACTATCAAAGAAGAGAAAATTGGGCGATTATGAGACTATAGCACTGACAGAGGAGTGTAGTGCTGTACTGCAGAAAAAGCTTCCACCTAAGCTTAAAGACGATGTGAGCTTCACTATACCGTGCACCATAGGGGACCAGTTCATAGGCAAAGCTCTATGTGATCTAGGAGCTAACATCAATCTAATGTCGTGGCCCATCTATAAGAAGCTTGGGTTAAATGAGGCAAAGCCTATAAGTGTCACATTACAATTAGATGACAGATCCCTAACTTATCTAAAAGGGATAGTAGAAGATGTGCTAGTCAAGGTGGAAAAATTTATCTTTCTGGTAGGTTTTATTGTTCTAGACTTCGAGGAAGACATAAAGGTGCCTATCATTTTGGGACGACCATTCTTGGCTACAAGAAAGACACTTATTGATGTTCAGAAGGGAAAACTAATAATGAGAGTTCAAGATCAAGAAGTGACTTTTAATGTCTTCAGGTCCATAAAGTTTCCTAATGACTGTGAAGAATGCTTCTGAGTTAACTTAGTTGATAGAGCAGTGGAAGAGGTATTTTCAAAAAAATTCATTACTAACCCACTTGAGGTAACTCTGATTGGTACTTATGATGTGGAAGATCCTACTCATCTTGAGTATGTGAAATTATTGAATGATTATCTGCAATTCACTAGCTCCAAACAAAAGGTTGAATCATTAAAATGATCAGAATCTATAATAAAGGATAAAGAACCAGTCTTGGAACTAAAGTCTCTACCGAGCCATTTACTCTATGCATATATGGATGAATCATCTACTTGTCCTATCATCGTTTTTGCATTACTGGATGAAGTACAGGAAAGTAGATTGTTAGAAGTTTTGAAAAATAACAAGACTGCAATGGGGTGGATGCTTGCAGTCATTAAAGGAATCAGTCCGTCCATCTGCATGCATAAAATCCTCAAGGAGGATGATGCAAAGCCTACCACCGGACATCAGCGACGTCTGAATCCTATAATTAAGGAGGTGCTGAAAAGGAGATCGTCAATAGGCTGGATGCAGGAATCATATATCCAATTTCTGATAGTGAATGGGTTAGCCTTGTTCAATATGTCCCGAAGAAAGGGGGCATAACTGTTGTCACTAATAAGAAAAAGAGGTAATTCCTACAAGAACAGTGACAATGTGGAGAATATGTATGGATTATAGAAAGCTTAACAAAGTTACTCGTAAATACCATTTTCCTATATCTTTCATCGATCAGATTTGGATACACTGGCAAGACACAATTTTTATTACCTATTGGATGGATACTCGGGGTATAATCATATTGATATCACCCCCGAAGATCAGGAGAAGACTACCTTTACATGCCCATACGGAACCTTTGCTTTCCGGCAGATGTCTTTCGGGTTGTGTAATGCTCCTGCTACATTTCAGAGATGTATAATGGTTATCTTCTCTTATATGGTTGAGCAAACGCTTGAGATATTTATGGATGACTTCTCAGTTTTTGGAAATTCGTACGAGTCTTGCCTATCAAATTTGGATTTAGTGCTCAAGAGATGTGTTGAGACAAACCTAGTATTGAACTGGGAGAAAAGTCATTTCATGGTTGAGGAGGGCATCATCTTGGGGCACAGAATTTTTGCAAAGGGAATTGATTTAGCGCCCCCAAATCCGGGTACCTTGAACCTCGAACCTGGCACGTTACGGTACAACATCTTCATACATATAATATAACTAATGCGGAATATATATACATACTTTGTTTATTTCAAAGGATTCTGCAACATTATCCCAAGGTCTACAACCTTAACTTAATACATACTTTCAATAACTTAAAAGGGTTACAATGTCATTTGCAGCAAATAACTTAATAGTTCTAAATGCATAATAATCTACTCTTGGAATTTGCATTTGCCTCTCTCTTTCTTCGAACCTTCGTTTAAATCTAAAATTTGTTATCATGAGCAACTATTTTGCCCAGGAAATTTAAATACAATAAAGATATATCATGATTGAAAGAAAGAATAAGCTTTCAAAATTTCAACAATATAATAATTGTGAAAGAGCGTGAATCAAAATTTCAATAATTGAATGACTGAACCAATAATGTTGGGTGGTCATCAATGACAATGAACAAATTTAACTGAACTTTATGGTAATGAAGTTGATCAACCTTTCATACCTGGTGAACATATGCAACATGCATTAAGTGTGAATCAATAATCATATGTGTGGAATAATCAACAATAATTATCCACTAACATGCTTTGAAATAATAACTCGAGTTTGAGTTAGGGAACTTGCCTTGCCCGACGATTACCACTAAGCAATCTAATTTAATATCTTAGAGAAGACCTATCATTAATAAGATTTATCTTTCAATCAACATAACATATCTTAACTCAACTATTCTTAAAATAAATTATCTAACATTCAGTTATATAATCAAACATTAGATAATTCCTTAATTTAATAATAATATTATCATTCTTTGATAATATTTTAATTATTTAATCATTATCTTAAAACTTTCGTATAATATTATTAATCATTTAATAATATTTTATTTACTTCTTAATATTGTTAACCATTTAATAATATCTTAATAACTTCTTAATATTATTAACCTTTTAATAATATTATAATCACTTACAAATATTATTAATTAATTAATAATATCTTAATCACTTACTGCTAATATTATTAATTATTTAATAATATCTTAATCATTTATAAATATTATTAATCCTTTAATAATATTTCAATCACTTAGTAATATTATTAATCATTTAATATTATCTTAATAATTTAAAAATATTATTAATTATTTAATAATATTTTAATCACTTACTAATATTATTAATCATTTAATAATATTTTAATCATTCCTTAATATTATTAATCATTTAACAATATTTTATTCATTTATAAAAAATTTAATTTAATTGTTTATCTCTTACTATCTAATTTATTTAACACACATAACACGTCATTCATATAACATTTTATTAAAAATGACTAACATACCCTCATAAAGTCTTATTATATCATATAATGATAATTTAATCATTAAAATCACATTTCTAAGTTTTATAACTCAATATAGCTAAATTTTCTCATTTATTCTTATCTCATTCATAAGAATGAAAAATACAAAACCAACTTATTATTTTTTTTTATTTTGGAGAATATCAGTATATGATATTTTAGTCAAAAATTAATTTTCTTGCAATTTTCCAAATTTGTTTACTATTTTTAAATAGGCTAAAACAATCCAAAATAGAAACATTTATCATAAATTATCCTTTTGTCCAAAAATTATGAAATTTACATGGTAGACTCTTGTTATTAGACACAAGCTTCTGTAAAAAATTCACATTTTTTTGAGTTATACAACTTGAGTTCAAACAGTTTACTTTTAAAATCGCATTTTCTTTTAAAAGTCATATCTTCCATTCTAGACATCCAAAAATTCTTATCTTTGGACAGGACCTAGTTAACTTAACATTTTATCATACCACAAAAGATCAGGATTTTTAGAGTAAAAAAAGTGGCCAAAACAGACCAGAAACGTTTCCATTTTTCCAAATTTTTGGTCTGTAGGGACTGTTTTGCCAAAACTGACGCTACGTGTGACAACCCCAAAATAGGTCCATTCCACCCAACCCATTCTGAGTCGTCAAATACATGGTACAGAAAATAACTACAACTTTATTACAACAATTGTCGTGCAAAATACAACAACACATATGCTGTGAGTTTGGATACAAATATATACCAAATGTGACTCATGTTCTAACCGTGGACATCACCTCACAATAACACCTTACATAAAGGTATAGTCAAAAACTGTTTTAGAAATTAGAATCTTTGGAAAATGCTCAAGGAAACCTTCGTACATGGGAGGCCATGCGTCTAGGTTATGATAGATATCATATGGCCACATAATTATCCTTGGTTGACCCAATAGACCCCAAAGAAAAACGAGAAGATTACTATCATATTCTTCCCAATGATGAGTCTTCTCTTGACTTATCATTATCTCCACTGTATCTAACTGAGAATTATACTTCAAACAAACACCAAGATTATATAGGTAGTGCTCGTAGATATACTCGACAAGTGGATATGCACAACCATGTCTTATGATGACACGAGGTTGTATGTCGTTAGACATCTTGTATGATAGTGGCAAACCACCCTTCCAACGTTGGGTACACCTTACCCTATTAGATTCACCAAATAAAACTACTAAATGAACTTTTCTATACTGCTTCGGGAGAACATCCACAGCTAGAGACCACCGTTCTATTTCCCCATTACCCTCGCTCGACCCAGCTACACTTTTATTACCTGAAAGGAATTGTGAAGCAAAAGGGTGAGCACAACTAGCTCAGTAAAGAATATCATGACTAAAGATAATTAAATTATCAATAGCCTTCATCAATAATAAATCAGAGATTTAGAACATATGGTAAATGATAAAAATTTCAACCATAGTTGCAGCGGAACGAGTAATCCATTAGAAGAGTCAAATAGACTATAAAGTCTATTATCTTCTCCATGTTAAAAATCCATCAACAATGTTTTATCCATGTAACATCACTCAACAGTTCCTTTCCACAATCATATGAATAACTCATAATCATAATTGTGATTCTAAATTTTTCTTCGCACCCAGGACGAAGAATATTTTCATCACATGTCTTTACCTGAAACATCAAAGATCATGGTTATACCAAATCACAGCTCCTGTTCATAATCATACTAATAAATCCATCTTTGCACTACGGGCCAAAGATATTCAACAACAGTTTATCTTTGCACTACGGGCCAAAGATATTCATCAACAGACCATCTTTGCACTATAGGCCAAAGATATTCATCTACAATTCATCTTTGCACTGCAGGCCAAAGATATTCCTCAACCGTTCATCTTTGCATTACTGGCCAAAGATATTCAACAACAGGTCATCTTTGCACTACGGGCCAAAGATATTCATCTACAATTTATCTTTGCACTACAGACCAAAGATATTCCTCAACAATTCATATTTGCACTACATGCCAAATATATTAATACCTCAAAGAATATATAATCATTTAAGAATTTATATAAACAATAATTATAACCATGTTGATCATTTCACCTTTGCACTTAAGCTAAAGATATTCAATTATAAATTCAATGGTCATGATCATACCAGTCAACAATTCAACTTTGCACTACTGGCCAAAGAGAACCCATAGTCATGATCATACCAATAATTTACTCATCTTTACACTCAAGCGAAAGAGAATTTCAACATCAAGGTTATAAAAATGTTATATATGATTATAAAAATAATATGGTCAAAACATGGATTTAATTTCAAGAGCAATATTCATAAATCAACTATAATTTGGTTAGAAAAAGAAACCAATTTTGTCGTGAATAGTAACTCGTGAATAGTAACTCATGAATAGTAACCTCGACTCAAAAAGGTAAAAATTCCACAATAAAATCTATACCAATATTTCGGTATAATGATATTGAAAGAATAACATTTCTTAAGCTTATAAACAATTTATTTAAATTGTTTACACTTTACTAATTAATACATTTAATCATCATAAAATGCCAACTCTTACAATTTCATCATCAATAACCAAAACCCTCATCAAAAATCTGCATATACCTCATATAGGATTCTCAAGCCATAAAATCCTATTTTCTAATTTTCTTTCTTCACAAAACATATTTAATTCATTTACTCATAACTAGACCATTTTCATGAAAAATACCAAATCAGTTCCAAAAATATTTCTTTTCTGGGATTTAGCATAATATAGTCCCATAGTGAATATATATTTTTCTCAGAATTTTTAAAAGTCATTTACTATTTTTCATATGGCCAAAATAGCCGAATATTTAGACACTTATCAAAAATTGTACTTTTGTCCAAAAATTCTGAAATTAACAGAGTATACTTCCATCATATGCATGTACTCCCAATAAAAATTTCATCAATTTTGGAGTTAACCACAAGAAATTATAAGCAGTTACTTTTAAAATAGTCTTTTCTCATAAAATTCATAACTCTCAATCTATACATCCAAAAATCACCATTTTTGGACACAATCAATAAAACTCATCAAAATATCATTTCAAATTTTTCCAGAATTTTTGAAGATCAGAAAAATTACGAAACTGAAAATCATAACAACCCTTAAAATCCCTTAATATCCCTTACTATCCCTTACAATCACTTACCTCAAAAGTGCAGTATTTCTGACTGGAATGCAAAGCCGAAGGAAACTTGCACTGATGAATAGCAACTCACCAAGTATCTAAAAACTCACAAAATATGCTTCATAATATAGAGAGAGAAAGAGAGAAAGCTTATGTTTCTGGTGTGATTTTCAATTCTAACTTAGCCCTCTATTTATAGGAAAATTTTGGTAGGTTTGACCTGCAACCTGATGGCTTTACCTGCTACTATTCCCACCCACCACATTTGAAATATAATTCAGCACATTTCTTCACCAACCACAAGTGGGGCCCACCAATTCTAGAATTTTCCACCAAAAATGATTTATAACCTGATTTCTGAATCAGCCACCTCTTAAAATTCATAACAAATCATACGTTCATTTTTAACGGTTCAAAATTTGTGGGCATATACTCAACTTATATATGTATAACATATCCAAAAATTACCACGATCCAACGGTCGGATTAAAAATTATAACCCCCGCAAAATATCTCAAAAACCCTGATTTTTAATACCTCCATTCCGACAAAAATACGGATAAAAACCTCAACATTAACTCCTTCATTTTTAACCACAAAAATATATCCCTCGTTTATATCCACATAAAATAAATATTTCCTTATCATATGAATCAATAATTAATTATTCACAAATAATATTACAGAATCACATTTATGACAACCAGGCCGTTCCCAGGAAAGAGGAGGCTTTCCAATAAGGATTTCTCCTTACTAGCGCGCAATTAGATGACCAAACCTCTCCTTAGACAGAACTTTCTAGTCATTGCCAATAATGCTATCTAATAATATTATTTAAATAATATGAATTATTGATCTGATAATAGAAAATACTGTGCAGCGACAATTATTGAAACAACAATAATATAAAATATCAACGCAGCAATTATTGAATCAATAAAATAAAATATTGAACAGTAATTACTGTAACAATTATTGAGTAGTGCCTTCTTACGTAAGAATCAATAATTTCAAAAATACTATGCAATACCGTGTGCTACTGTGCAATAACGCGTATTACTGTATTTTAACCACCGGGTATTCCAACAGTGTTAACGGTAACAACTACGCCGTTATTTGTAAAAACTTAAATTTGTCGTTTTCTTCACCCGACAGTTATTCTGTTATGGGGCCCACAAATAGCTGCGCCGTCGTACGAATATTCCCCGACAGAAAGAATATTCCACGACCAAACGAATATTCCCCGACAACAATGATTATTTTATAACCACTTGCTTATTTTGAAAAAAAAAATCATATTTCACTCATAACTTTAAATTTTTATCAATTTAACCATTTACTGAATAGTAATTATAAGAAAAATTGAATACTTTTATTTCATAAAATTCGGGGTCTTACACTACGGCTAGGTCGTTTAATATTTTTGAGTGCTACCACTTGGGTTTAACAGATAACTCATAGATCTAACAAACCTCTCTAATGGATCATAAAAATAATTTATAGATTTTTAATGGTAAAGCCTCAAAGTGGACTGATTTTTTAGGATTTTTAAGCAAGAAAACTGTTTTGGTTTTCTTTTGATTTCCAAGCTTTTCAACACTTAATATGGTAAGATCTAAACATGAAACATCATAAAACGTGTAGATCTACTACTTTAGAGTTTAAGATCATAAGTTTATTATTTCATCAAGAACATCCACAAAGAAACACGTAAGCTAACTTAGGATTTGTGTTTTAGGGTTTTATACCTCAAGGTTTTTCTTCTTCTTCCTTCTAAAGTAATGGATTAACTTGCATGGCATGGAAATCCTCTCTTTCTTTTGCTAGGTAATGAGGGAGGTGCTATTTATAGTCCTCTAAATGTTTAGATATAGCATATCTATATCTACACAATATCCTAGCAAATATCTCCTCTTTCTCTTTCCTATCTTCCTTATCTATCCAATATCTCATCTTTCTCTTTCATATCCTTACTAAATCTTTCCAAATCTTTGAAAATAAATCACACGTGCTCAAATACTCCTTTCTTGCAATACCTGGATACAATGCTCCCTTTTTAGCCCATTTTTGCATTTTATTAAATTACTTTATTTAGCTAATTAATCATCTAGAAGATCCACATAAATTGGGTCAAGTTCGGGCTCCCACATAATTCTTTTGGGCTCTCTAGTTAATTTGTTTGGACCATGTAATTAGATTAGGTCTAATATTTTTAATTTTTATCCTACCATAATCATTTAATTAGGATTTCCATTCACTTAATTGTAATTAAAATCCTTACCCATGTACATTTAATTTCTTAACCCAATTAGATTTGTTTTAATAAGGTTATAAAATTAATTAATTGAGATGTATAAAATAAATCTCTTAGAATTAGTATATATTTTAAATACTATTATTCCCTCATACCATTACCTTCAAGTTATTCATTTTTTCATTCCTAATATATAATTAGTTTACATTAGTTTTTTTTATTTGTTTATATAATAAACAAATATAAACAATCACATAATTTTCATATTCCTTTACTCACATATTCATACAAAATAATTTAATAGGTTTAGACGTGTTCCACAAATATCTTAGATTAGGTCATTAGTATATAATTAAAATACTACGACCACTAAATAAAGATAACCCTTTAGGTTATTTAATTCACACACCTAATGTGTAATTAGGTTATGTAACTTTCTATTTAACTTTTCTTTATAATATATATATATATATTTAATATATTTATTTATTTAATCACATACATATTTCACATTAGTCACAAAGTATTTTTTTTTTTAAAAAATATCATAATCTACCTTGTGACCTAAATCCTTGATTATACTTAATTCATAAATTAAGTAAACTTTTCGGGTTATCACATTCTCCACCCTTTAAGGATTCCGTCCCTGGAATAACTATTGTACCAAAAGTACATATAAATTCTTTTTAGGGTTTTGGATTTTCACAACCCATATTTTCTCAATTCTTTTTCAATTATTAAACCGTATAGGTTTTTCTTAAATTATTTAAATATATCCTATATTCCCATTCTAGATTTTAAACTTTAACCTTTAATTTAATCATTCAAGATCTTATAAATTTTTGGGTTGTCACATTTTTCCCCTTATAAGGATTCCGTCCCCAGAATCACTATACACCAAAAATAGGTTTTCATTATAACCTTTATCTAATCATGTCGAATTACACTCGTACTTAATGAGTTCATGTTATTTCCTTCTGTAGACACTCGAAATTTTCTGCACACCTATTACTAACATTGCAGGAGGGCTGATTCGTCTTTCAGACATAACCCTGGAAGACAGCTCATATCCAGTCCGAATACTATCGGAAGTTTAGCTCAACCCCGGAACACACACCGGGAGCATCAGTTCTAACCTCGGAGATAACCCCGAGGCCTGCAGTTCCAATATCGAAAATTCCACTAGAGAAGATCGATTCATCCCAGAGATAACCCCGAGAAATTTAGTCTCAGTTCCAACACTGGGAATAGCAGATTCCAACCTTGGAGATAACCCCAAGGAAGGCAGTTGCAGTTCGGGAGATAACCCCAAAAATGCTTGTTTCAAATGCATGCAATCAGCTTCAACTTTGGTGCTTACACCAAGGCACTCAATACAAGACCGACGATAACACCGGAAAGACAGGCACACCTCAGAGATGACATTGAGGACCTTCAACACTTGCAGCAGTCCAATCTCAGAGATAACCCTAAGTAACGTCTACTTTATCAGCCCAAACCGGAGATAACCCCGGTGAGGGGCAAAGTCGTCATCTTACCACCTTGACGCCACATCACGCCGACTCAACATTTCAGACATACATCTCTACACAACAATGTCCCACAAGAACCAAGAAAAACCAATCCCGAGTGACTATTGCGCATAATAACGGATAGAATTTAAAGCTTGAAGACCGGAGGGCATAGTCCCATCTTCCTGACTTCGTACAACCTCTAATCCCTTGTCATTGCGTAACTCTCGACAACGACAATCCAAAAATAAGTTTTATACACCTCAGACGGATGCCTGGATTTCAATTCTAAAAGTTCAAGTAGGCATCACGTTGTACGTGTGCACGTACTTCGAGACGGTAGGACCCGCGAATCCCAGGGCACCTCGGGCAGTCGCAGGTACACCTGCGGCTCCCCCCTCTATAAATAGAGGGCTTGGGGTGGCCATTTTGTAAGAGAAAAAGGCGAGGAAGCCCTATCCAATTTGCTTTGTACACACCTTAAACTGGGTGCTTTCTCATTTTAAACACTTGTAAGCTCATATATAGCTACTTTTTACCGGCGGGAGCCAAGTGTTCATCCACTTCAAGCTATAGAAGTCTTCTTTGGCAGCCCACTGTAAGCTTTCTTACACACTTTAAAGCTTTTGCCTTCATTTTTGCACACACTATTCTTCACATTGAGAGTCGTGTAACGTGTGTATGCCCGGACTTCGGTTCGTGGATTCATTTAAGTTTGTATATATATATATATATATATATATATATATATATATATGGACTAACATTATCGAGTTATTCCTTGATTGAGCCTAGACTTGTGTCTGGAGCGTTTAATTACTTTCGTATATATATAATTATATATGAACTGTGTGTCGAACTCTGTTCGATGAGCCTAGACTTACGTCTGGTATGTTTAATTATATATATATATAAACTGTGTGTCGAACTATGTTCGATGAGCCTGGATTTTATATCCGGTGCGTTTACTGCTTTAATATATATATTTATATATATGAACTGTTGTCGGACTTTGTTCGATTAGCCTGGATTTTATATCAGGTGCGTTTACACGATTATATATATATATATATATATATATATATATATATATATTTACATTTCGTCCCGCCTGGAGTTTACTTCGTCACGGTTGACCATTTTTACTGCTTTCTGTACATTTCGTCCCGCCTGGAGTTTCCTCCGTGGCGGTTGATCGCTTTTATAGCTTTATTTAGCATTCTTATCCCCCATGGAGGTGCTTCATGGTGGTTAATCATGTCTGTATATATATATATATATATATATATATATATATATATATATATATATATATATATATATATATATATTTACTACTTAAATATATAACTGCTTACAGTTTTCATATAAACTTCAGTATCATGTGAGCCTAGGGATCATATGATCAAAGATTCAGTTTACTGAATCTAGATTCGGTTCCCGTGATGGACATTTTCAGCTGTAAGCAGCTTGTAAATTTATTCACGGTGTTTGGATTTCCTCAGATGGTTTTCATTCCCATGAGGAATTCGGCACTACTTTGTACGAACGAGGCCTCACACTACCCTGTGTATATATGTGCGAACGAGGCCTCGCTCTACTTCCAAATAAAATCACATTGACCCATACACACACACATTTATATAACAGTTTCTTGAAAAGTGGCGGTCACCGTGGCAGCACGGATGTCGGAGGGTGCCTAACACCTTCCCCTACGCATAAGCAAGTCCCCGGACACTAATGGATCTCTATTTCACATACCCGTTTAGCAGTATCACATCACTGGGTCAATGTGCAAACCTTTTCTCGGTTGTGTTGGTACAACCAGTTAAAAAAACAAACTGGCGACTCTTAACAGTCCATCGTCGACATTATACATGTCGGACCTTTTTCACTTATTTTTTCAAACAAGTCTCACCTAACATGAGAACACAAAAGAACAAGAACTGAAAAGGGACAAATAAAAATCCCGACGTCGACAGGTGGTGACTCTGCCGGGGACACCAGTAAGAGGACTTAAGCCGCTATTACAAGCTTTTTAAAATTGTTATATGCTTGTGTGTGGATGTTGCATTTACATTTATGATGAATGTGTACGAATGCATTTCTTTTTACTGCACTGTAATATTTATATATATCTGTGATATTAGTGCTTTGCACATGTCATCATTTTCTTAAACGGTGAGACATGTTGTATTTGAATGTATGTTGTGTGGTTCCTCCACCAGGAGGCTATCCTGCCAGTGTTTGATTACTGGACTCGTAGGAAGACTAATTCCAACGAGGCTTAGGAAAGGCACCACCCAAATTCACTCCAGTTGAAAGACCGGATTAACTTCCCGTTGAGTAAATTGCGATGATTTGGGAACCTTCATGTAAAAAAGCCGTGAGAGAAACCTAAGATAGGTCAGCCTCTTATAAACCAAATGTGGAGGAAAGTCTCTTCATGCTTTCTCATTTCAAATTACTCGTAAAATCAATTACTTGTAATTTCATTTCATATTCACCTCCATGTAATGAGAAATATGTGCATGTACATATTTAAATTAACATGCTATCATGTATTACAAACAGCTAACATCTGTTTTGCAGGATCATAATCCTAAAACGGATACACCACATAGCATGTAAACATTTACACAATCCCTAAAACTAAACTATGCAAGTTTTGTTACAAGGAAGCATTCGGACCTATTACCCGGTCAAAGTCTAAGAAGGCCACGAGCCTACAATCAATCATGTCTTCATCTGACCAGTCTAATCCAGTTTCTCGCGAAGAATTTGACGGATTAAGTAAACAAATTACAAATTTGGCTGTTCTGCTTAAAGAACTACATCAATCTACTCAAGATATGAAGATACCCATACATGCTGAATCCTCTGCACAAGGAGGAACCCAAGGTTCTGATAAAGTCGTTGCAGTACCTGAGCTTCAGTTGGACACAACCAACAAAATTCATGATATCGTTCATCTCAAAGGAGATCTAGACACCGGTGACATCAAGAAAAAGGTCCTTCAAATGGAAGAAACCCTTCGTTCTATCAAAGGAATTGGAGAACTCGGGAGTGTTTCATAAGCTGACCTTTGTATATTACCTAGTGTTCATCATCCAAAGAAGTTTAAAACTCCTGACTTCGAAAAGTATGATGGGTTAGGAGATCCTTACACCCATTTGAAGGTGTTCATTAGAGAACTTGGATCTTATGTAGAGGATGAGAAGCTCAAAATGTAGCTGTTCCAAAAGAGTCTACCTGGAGAAGCTCGTTCGTGGTATACCAGAAGAGACAATTCAAAGATCTATAGTTGGGAAGAATTAGGGCATGCCTTCCTCACACAATACAGTTTCCAGTCTCAGATGGCTCCTGATCGGTACCAGATTACCAAGGTCAAGAAACAGTCCAATGAGTCTTTCAGAGAATATGCTCAAAGGTGGAGACGCCTTGCTGCTCAAGTGATTCCTTATATGATAGAGTCAGAGATGGTTATGACCTTTGTCGACATACAAGAAGCTCCTTTCTATGAGAGAGTTTTAACTGGCATTGGTAAACCATTTTCTAAAATGATCAAACATGGAGAGATGACTGAGATGGGATTGAAGTCAATAAAAATTCAAGACCTAGCAGCTCTTAAAGCTGTTGCTGAGCACATCCAATCTGGAAATTATGGAAACAACCCCTGGAGGGTCCATAAAAAGAAAGAGGAGGATGTTTCCTTGATACTACAAGGTCAAAAAGGCAATCAAAATATGACTATTCAACGGAGAAATTACACTCCCTTTCAAGCACAGTCTTCAAACCCTCCATTACCTAAGGGTGGAGAAGCCAAACGCTCTCGAGTGTTCACACCCTTAGGGGATTCACTCGAGAACATTTTCAATCTTCTGACCACTCAGAAGAAAATCACGCATCTTCTTCCACCAACCAATCCTAATGGGAGGGGTTTCAATGCTGCTCGAAAACGTGCTTATCATGTCGGGGCACCTGGAAATGATACTCAAGATTGTTGGGCCTTGAAACACAAGATCCTAGATTTAATAGACAACGGTGAGATCGTGGTCACCAAACCAGATCAACCTCACGTGCAAGACAACCATCTTCCTCCACACAAAGAGGAAGAAGTCAACATGATTAATTGGAGCAATGGACAAAGTTCCAGTTCTGACTGTGAAGCGTCCCAGATCATCAAAGATGGTGTTGACAAATGGAATTATACAAAGTTCCAATTTATGATGGAACGGAAGATTAAAGCTCTGTGTAAACAAATTGAGCAATTAGCCGAACTGGTGACCTATCAGCATCAAGTCACACACCAATTAGTCAGCCAGGAGCATGCTAGTCTTCTCCCCTTGGTTATGAATACTCCATCGTCACCTTCAAAATGTGAAACATCGGAGGACAAAGTGACAAAGAGAGCAACTGCCAAAGCCCGTCGGGATTTTGCCAATAGAAGGGAATTTACATACCTGGGCCAACCTATGGAGGAGATACTTCAGATGCTAATCAATGAAGGAAGAATCACATCCCTTCTACCTCCAATTAATCCCCGTTCAGCACGGTTCAATCATGATGGAGTATGTCAATATCACTCCCATTCTCGCAGTCACAGCACGGAAGAATGTTGGGTACTCCGCCACCTTATTCATAACTTAATTGATAGTGGTGCCCTACAACTGGCAGACAACGATACTGTGCTATTTGAGAGTGAAAATACTTGTCCTACTAAATGGAAGGGACTGGTAGCAGTTATATCCACTGAGGCTGATGGGATTGTTAAACCATTCACAATTCAACTCAAAGGAGTTAACAAACCTTTGAAAGTGTTTGGGCCAGAGCCAATCACCTTGCCATTTAGACCACAATATCCTGTTGTCAGCTTACAGAAAGTTCCATGGAATTATGGACAAGCTGAAGGATCAACATGTCATACAACTACTATAGTGTCGAAGGAAAATCCCCTATTTCTTCCCTAACGGGTGATAAAGTCTGCTATCAAATCATAGGGGAAGATTCCCCTGGAGAAGATTGAAAAATTCCTCTGTGCTATGGGCCATAATGAAGCCAATGTGGTTTTAAGCTTAAGAGAAGTTCCACATCAAATTTCAATACTAGACTTGGTTTTAACTTCCGAAGATCACAGGAAGATTCTACTAAAGGTTTTGGAAGAAGCCTATTTGTCGAAATCAGTGGATGCGGAAAAATTTCAACATCTGCTTGATCACATTTTCAACAACAATGTGATCTCTTTCACTGATGATGACATAACGCCCGAAGGGACCAGTCATTGTAAACAGTTACACATTGCAGTTTTGTCCTCCGGATACATGTTAGCTGGAGTCTTGGTAGATGGAGGTTCGTCTTTGAATATCTATCCTTATGCTACATTGCTGAAGATGAATGTCAATCTCAAGCGAATCCAAAATAGCCATACGATCATCAAAGCTTTTTATGGATCCCCCCTCGAAATTCAGTCGGAGAGATTGAGCTGCCAATTAAGATTGGTCCCCATACATTTTGTGTATCTTTTCACGTGCTCAAAATAGATGCAGGATACAACCTGCTTCTAGGGAGACCGTGGATTCATATGGGTGGCGCAGTCCCTTTCACTCTTCATCAGCAACTTAAATATATTATCAACAATAGCCTAGTTATAGTCAACGCTGAACCGGAATGTCCTTAACATCGTGACATTCCACTCATCAAAGTTAATTCAGATGTTGAGCCGATCAGTTTTTATGCTTTAGAAGTGAGCAACACTCAATACCATTCTATTGGAATGCCATTTCCCGTACCCAAGATTTCTGCCGAAGTGATGGCAGCTACTCAAGAAATGATGTCATTGGGACACCAGCCAGGACAAGGGCTGGGTAAAAATCATCAGGGTATTAAGCACCCGATTCAAGTGTCTAGTCAAACTGGGACAACAGGACTAGGCTATTCTACCAGTTCCAGTTACAGGAATCCACATAAGCATAAGCAGATTCCTTCAATTTCAGCCACACGTCGATTGTCTCCACCTGTAAATCCAGAGTCAGCACAATCTCCGGTAAAGGTGCCAGCCAACGTAATGGCTAGGTTATTTCTTGAGCCGATACTGGTAAAGGAGAAGGAAGTCTTTGTTCCAGATCCCAAGGTGGAAGAAGAGGAACGGAGAATTAAACAAGACATCGTCCGAATGACGTCAGGCATACGAATCATTGTTCATGATGAAAATACAAATAGATACACCCCAGACGATGATTGCCCAGAAATAATGGTCATTATTCGGGAGAAGGAGGACGATGACAGCCCCTCCATCACTGCAATCCACCAGGGCTTTGCCCTTGCCAATTGGAGCAGCACTCCTTGCATGGGTCGACAAGGGTAAAATGGGCAGGAACTCCGTCTACCCTGTAGATATCATAACTGCTTACTTTTATGTACAGTATTAGCAGTTGCTTTGCCCGTATATGCTAACACTTTGTATGATTAAACAGTTTCATATATATTAAGTGAAAGCATATTTTGTTTCAAGACTCTGAACTTAGATGTGCTTGTACTTGCTGATAAGACGCCTCTTCTCTACAAGGATTATAACTTTGATGAAAAGTTGGACTCAAACTTGATGAAAATATAAGAGGACATTGAGGTGTCTCTGAAGATCAAAGAATGGGTCGAAGACAAACCTAAACCCAAACTTGATTAAACCACCTCCTTCAATCTCGAAACCTTAGAAAGCCCTAAGTTAATCCAGATTGGTTCAGACCTTACCCCAAACTAGAGGAATAACATGGTTACACTACTAACCCAATTTCGGTATGTGTTTTCATGGTCTCATGAAGACATGGTAGGTTTGTCCACTGACATTATCCACCATCGCCTTCCCATCAAAGAGGGATTCAAGCCAGTCAAGCAGAAACTCAGGCGATTGAAACCTGAGCAGAGTTTAAAGGTGAAAGAAGAAATTGTGAAACAATTTCAAGCTGGTATTATCATGGTATCCACATATCCTGAATGGATATCCAACATTGTTCCCATGCCTAAGCCTGGAGGAAAGGTGTGAGTTGCATGGATTATCGGGATTTGAATAAAGCTTGCCTTAAAGATATCTTTCCCGTGCCATTTATCCACATTCTCATTGACAATATTGCTTAATACGGCATGTACTCCTTCGCTGATTTCTTTGCAGGGTACCATCAGATCATAGTTGCTGAGGAGGATCGTGAGAAAACTTCTTTCATCATGCCTTGGGGAACCTTTTGCTATATATGGTTATTGTTCTGCCTCATCAATGTCAGAGGTACCTATCAGCGATCTATGATGACTCTTTTCCACGATTTAATGCATAAGGAGATAGAGATCTATGTGGATGACATCATCGTCAAGTCTTGAAGGGAAGAAGACCACTTAGACCATCTCAAAAAGCTCTTCAACGGGTTGCGTAAGTACAACTTGAAGTTGAATCCAGCCAAGTGCACCTTTGGCGTTAAATCAGGTAAGTTGCTAGGATTTCTAGTTAGCCATAATGGGATTGAGCTGGATCCCACCAAAATTCAGGCCATTACGGAAATGCCCATTCCTCACACAGAGAAGGAAATACGGGAATTTTTTGGAAGATTCAACTTCATTAGTAGGTTCATTTCTCAACTCACAGCAAATCTGTGAGCCTATCTTCAAGCTATTAAGGAAGAACTCATCCATGAAATGGAATGAAGAGTGCCAGAAAGCCTTCCTTACCATCAAAGAGTAGTTAGTCAAAGCTCCTATTTTGGTACCACCCAGGGATTTTGTTCCCCTATTCATGTACTTATCTATAAGTGACAATGCCATGAGATGCATGTTGGGTCAGAAAGACAATAGAGGCCGAGAATGAGCTATCTATTATCTCAGTAAAAGATTCAGCACCAGTGAACATAAGTACACTCTGATTGAGAAGACTTGTTGTGCTTTAGCATAGGCTACCATGAGATTACAACATTATCTCCATGGACACACAACCCATCTCATATCCCGCGTGGATCCTCTTAAGTATGTGTTCAGTAAGCCCATACTGAATTGTCGACTGTCTAGATAGTAGTTGATTCTGCAACAATTTGACATTGTTTACGTGACACAAAAGTCCATTAAAGTTCAAGGAATCGAGGATCAACTGGCCGCCGCACCTTCAGGGGATTTCAAACCCTTGGAAACATATTTTCCCGATAAAGGGGTAATGGCAATTCAGCAACACCATCAGTACGATGCACGTCAAACATGGAACATGTATTTTGATGGAGTTGTTAATATGGAAGGTTCTGGAGCTAGAGCAGTTCTAGTACCCGATACGGGGGAGCAGTATCTCGTCGCCGTCAAATTGCAGTTTGTCAGCACAAATAACACAGCCGAATATGAACGCTGTATCATGGGGATAAAACTTTCCCGTTCAATGGGCATCAGGCGGTTAACTATCTTTGGGGATTCAAAATTGGTAGTCAAATAATCCACAGGAATCTATCAAACCAAAGAGCTACATTTGCTGCCTTACCATCGGCAAGTTTTACAGATGGCTTCGGAGTTCGAAGAGATCTCCTTTCTACATATTCCTTGTAACAAGAATGATTTTGCAGACGCGCTAGCAACTTTGACCTCCTTGATTCACATACCTGATAAGGAACACATGCCAAACGTCACATTAGCCCTACAAAAGGCACTAGCCTATGGAAACTATGTTGGATAAGTATCGGATGACTTACCTCCCATCCAACAACCTTGGTATCAGTATATCAAGGAGTATTTGCGAGATGGATCTACACCCGCTAAGGCGAGCCTGACTGAGCAAAGGCGGATTCATCGACTAGCTATGAAATTCTACCTGAGCGGAGATGCACTCTACAAAAGAAATGCAGGATTAGGTCTCCTCAGATGCCTGGATAAGGATCAAGCTCAGAGACTCATGGATGAGGTTCATGGTGGAGTATATGGCCCACACATGAGCGGCTCTTTACTTGTAAAGAAGATCCTTGGAACAGGACACTACTAGCTCTCTCTCAAGGCTGACTGCAATGACCACGTCAAGAGATGTTATCAGTGCCAAATCCATGGGAATGCTATCCACGCCCCTCCACGGGAGCTCCATAATATGAGTTCACCTTGGCCCTTCTCAATGTGGGGAATGGACGTGATCAGGCCCATCGAGCCTAAAGCCAGAAATGGATGTCGCTTTATCTTCACCATGATCGTCTACTTTACCAAGTTGGTATAAGCAGCCTCCTTCCCCAGGGTTACCAAATAAGTCATCATTACTTTCATCAGAAACAATGTCATTTGTCTATATGAATAACTAAAGATAATTGTATCAGACAATGCTAAGAACCTCAACAACAAAATGATGGAGGAGTTATGCAGTAAATTCCACATCAAACACCTTAACTCCGTCATCTACCGTCCAAAGATAAATGGTGCTGTTGAAGCGGCTAACAAAAACATCAAGAAGATCATGCAAAAGATGTCTGCCAGCCACAAAGGCTGGCCTGACTTATTGTCTCTTACTCTGTTAGCCTATAGAACATCAATGCGTACTTCAACTGGGGCAACCCACTATGCATTAACCTATGGGATGGAAGCAGTACTCTCCATAGAAGTAGAAATGGAATCCCTCAGAGTGTTGATGGACTCTCAGCTAGATGAAGACCAATGGGTACAAGACATGTATCACTAATTGTCTCTAATAGACGAAAGGCGAACCGCGGCTATCTTCCATGGTCAGTTATATCAACAAAGGATTGCCAGATCCTACAACAGAAAAGTCCGGCTACCAAGATCAGTCTAAGGGAAAATTCGCTCCTAACTGGGAAGGCCCGTTTATTGTCAAGGAAGTATTGACAGGAGGTGCTCCCAGATTGCGGGAAATGGATGGCGATGAATTTCCATGACTCGTTAACTCGGACACCGTGAAACGGTACTATGTCTGAAGTTACCATCAAGCAAACATCCTGGTCTTGGATCATCAGATCACCAGTCATTCCGGTTCTTTAACCCTTCATTACATACAACTCTTTTCCACACTGCACCCCTCAAGGAAACACACTTTTCAAGCTAGCAGCCTGGTTTTCGGATCATCAGATCCCTTCCTCTTCACTCGATTTTTTAACCCTTACTCAACTTCAGTTATCCCACTAGGGATTGAACCTTTTCACACTGCAGTTTATCCTGAACTTAGGATTAAACTTTCTTCCCCCGCAGTTTGTCTTCCACATAGGATCAAACTTTTCGTTGGCTACCAACTCGTCCTAAGGGGTGAACTACGTCGACCCGATCTCCTTGATACACGGAGTACGTAGGCAACCATTTTATATGATCTGATCGCAATAAAACCAATACAACAAAAACATTCCTACACCCTTCTTACAAAAACAAAAACAACAAAAACATTCCTACACCTTTCTCCTTTTCAAAAACAAAAACAACAAAAACATTCCTACACCCTTTCTGCCACATACAACGTTGAACCTCTTACACCAGGTTCGAACTATGTAGACCTGAACCCCTCTTCAATAGGAGTACGTAGGCAGTCATTTATGGTTCGGTCTAAGCCCCTACCAAAGCATAAATACTTGTCAACGGTACTGGGATCAAACTTCAATCCACCAAATTTCATTGGCTTCAGACCAAAGGGATGGAATTACCTGACCTCCCCATCTAAACGGGAGACTCGGTAACCATCTAAGATGCGGTTGTTCCTTTAAGAGAAACACCAATCCATAAGAGATGGAATTAACAAGGCTCCTCTTAAATAGGAGTACTGGCGACCATCTGTGGTGCGGTCAATCTCAGAGAGGAAAGCCACACTCCTCTCCATATTTCCATGTAGAAACCAGTCCCAAGACACCAAAGATGGTAGGGATACACACAGATCCATGATTCATTCTGAACTATCCAGAGACAACTCTATGTCCATCCAGCAAGGAGGAATTCAGAATATATCAAGAACACAAGCCTTGAAGAAGCAGGAAAATATCAAGCAAGTATTCAAGCATATCTAAAAGGGAAGTGATCAAAAATATATTTTCCTGCTATATATAATACTGTTTGATATACGCAATATAAACTGTACATGACGAAATGGCTAAGGTAGTGTGTGCAGGAAAATACAAGGCTATCTATAGATCGGTATGTATGCGGGCTAGCACATCTAACATAGCATCTCTCTCAAGAGAAGGAGGTAATATTGCGGTCTCCTATACAAGGATATCCACACGAGCCAGCAAGTCCGAGGCCATCTGCATGGTGACACTATGCTCATCAATGCACGTGCTCATCTCGTCAAATATATCAGTGGTAAGGGACCTCACTGTGGTACTATCTGTGACGGCTACATCCCGGGCAGATATGGCACTATCCCGCTCAACTATCACTGCATCTATGGTTGATCTGGCCTCATCCCGCTCAACAATAGCGGCATCTCTACGAGCTAATGCCTCGTCTCTCTCTAACAGAGCTGCATCTCTCCCATTAAGACCTGTCGACATTAAGGCTCTAGCCTGATCTCTCTCAAAGGTCATCAGATGAAAACTCTGCTCAAAGTACTGTGCTGAATGTTGAATCACGATAGTGCTAGTACTGGGAGAATCTAAAAGAGCTGCTGGTAACCCAGTAAATGGCTCCTCCTCTGTGTGAGAATCAATGTCCTCCATGGGCTCTCCACCATCTGAAGCAATGTTTGGCACTGTGGATACTACCGCAGCTGATGAAGTCTCTATCTCCATCCACGCAGAATACTCTGGCGAATATCCCGGATGGATAACAAAAAAAGTAGCTATCTCACGCTGATCCCAACAAGCATACACACGTGATCGGTCCTCTGCTGACAAGTGGATAGAAGCTAAGCGCTAACCTAACTCCACATCAAAAGGATGAAAGTCCTTGAACTGGTCAAACTGCGACATCACGACCAGTGGGTGGTAGGTAGTCATGCCCCTCAAACCATCCAGAGGGAGATAATCCATGCCCGGAGCATGAGTGATGAAACTGTAGGGCGAACTGAGCCCTGAACACGACAAGATAGCTAACAGATCTCCAATCCCAGATAAGAAAATGGACCAAGATGTAGGATCTATACACTCCGTAGGCTGGAAGGAATACGACATAGCTATCTCATAGGTGAAACAATACCCGTGTCGTCTGAATGTTCCGATCGGTCTCAGGTGTGACATAAACCACACGTACAGCATGACTAAACTGCCTATGAATACCCCTATAGGGTAAGTGCTGCAGAACGTGGCCGACCTCAATGTCTCTACCATGATCATCGGAATAATGGTGCGACCCTCCCTGAGAGCTCTCACTGCCATAATAACGCCAATGTCCAACTCATCCATATATCGTGGCATGTACACATATGATAATGCACATAGCAGTAATGCATCCACTCTGGCCAAATGTCGCTGGTCCTCTAGTATGGTGCAATCCCCAGAATACCGAGCATAGCTATCCTCGTAGCCAAATCTGTCAATCAAAAAATATTGGGATATCACATGGTCGAATGTGATCTCATCATGCACAACTCTCCGCCTCACCCCGGCGAGAGTCATAAACTGACGGCTCATGTCACCAATGGCCATATGAACACAAGGTCTGTCAAGTGGCAGCATCGTCAAACGTGCATACTCCTCCAAAGTCTAAGTTAACTCCTAGGTCCCAAACCGAAAAACCTGCCTCTCTGGTACCTAGTGCTCCAGCATGCCCTCCACAAATCCTGCGGGAACCTGAGACATCAAATGGGTCATGCTATGCTGCAACAGCTGATCTACGGTCATCCTATCTGGGGGTGACATACTATCATACCAATATCTCAAACGGGATGCCACCAACAATGGCGAGGTGTGATCTATGCGGCTGACTGTCGAAGAAAACATCTGTGTGGGCCGTGTCATAATACCATCCAGGGGTCAATGCAGAATATCTCTGGACATACATACATATGCATAACATGATACATGCATAACAGATAATAGATGACAATATGATGCAGGGAATAGAATGTAGTACATACATTCCTAAATACATCATCATCTATATACATCATCTTTGTACAACTAAAAATACATGGAAATGGGGCACATACGTCCTACTACTAACAGAGGCCTATCAAAAGATATAGCGAGAATGGGGCACAGCCACCCAATAGCTAACAGTGGCCTATCAAAAGAGATAACGAGAATACACATCAGAAGAAGACAATGGTGTCAATATCTACATCATTAATCCTGTCCACCTGATGTAACTCCTCCCGAGTCACTGGATTTCTATCAACAAGGATGTAAGGCCTATACAAAGGAGAATATGCACTGACAAAGCCAATTAGGTCATCTGACGGGCCAGCTCCTGCGCTCGAAGGATCAAACGAATCTGCCTCTACCGGATCTCTGCCCAAATGCTGGATAAAGAAATGTGCCTAGTCCAGTTGCTGGGTCAAGTTGTCAATCTGTGTCATATGAGTCGGATCTCTAACACAGGATAGCCAATCTGTGACAACCCAAGAATTTTGAATATTTTTAAAATTTAATTAATTGATTTAAGGTTCAAAATTATAACCTAAATAGAAAATAAGTCTACGCGTTTGATATTTTTAAGATGGAATTTTGAGGATTTCAAAATTTTGTGAAGAATTTAGGTGAATTATTCATGATTAAGGGTATACGTTATTATGTTCTGTGTATGTGGTTGTATATGTGTGTAGTATGTGGTTAAGGGTCAAGGGTTGACCAGATAAATGATATCTATATCAAACCCTAGGTATATATTAAGAACGTCAACGTTCGGTCAGAAAACCCTAGCGTTTAACTAAAATTGGTTCTGAAAACACTAATTTCAGTTTTGGGAATTAGAAACCCTAATTCGGAAGTTAGAAACCCTAAATTGGGTACTTAATGGCGTAAGTGTAAATAATTATAAGATTAATTAGGGTTAATCTTAACAAATTAGTTAGAAAACCTTAATTTCAACATTTGAAACTCAAATTTCGGGATTTGAAACTCTAATTTATAATTGGGGAAAATCTAAGTGTTAATTTAATACTTTTAATGTTAATTAGAAAATATTAATCCTAATTTTTAAGTTAAGTAATTAGAAACCTTAATCTAATTACGAAATCTAATTTCTGATTTTGAAAAATTATTTTCTATTAAAAAACCCTAATTCGTGGGTTGTAAACCATAATGACCAATTACGACCCTAATTGCTAAATTAGCGATTTTAATTAGGAAATGTTAATCCTGATTAGCAAGATTTAATTTTTGATTAAGAAATTTAAATATAATTAGAAAATTCAAATTATAATTTAGAAATATTAAATTTTTATTTTTAAAACATAAATTTGGAAATCCTGAAATCAATTTTTTCAAAACCTAAGGGTTAAACCCTAAACCCTAAGGGTTCCAAATCCTAAACCCTAAGGGTTTGATCAAGTGCCAATCCTAGAATTAAACTTGAAGCAAAATGACATTTGTGCCCTTTGTTCTAGTGAGTTTTTCAACCACCCTAGCCCTAGCCATGTGACTTAAAATCCAAACAAGTCAGCCAATACATCAGCCATTACATTACATACATCAATTTATATAGATTAAAGAGAAAGAAAAGGGCTACTTGCATTTTCATTTTTCTCCAAACACCTTTTCTCTCTAAAATTCGGGAATAGGAAGTGAGAGAGGGTAAGATACAAAGCTAAGATCATGTGTTAGCATTCCAAGGTCAGAAAATAATGATCAGACTCAAGATCAAGCATTAACAAGGTATAAGAACCCTAATTTTTAAAATCTTTTGATTTGATATTAAAAGTTGTAATTGATTGGTTAAAGATGTGTAATAAGGTGCCTTTTAGTGATATGGGTTGTTAAATCCCAGATCCGTAACATTAAAATGCTCAGATTTGATAAATTTTGAAATCTAGGAAAAGTTGGAAATATGGCCTGACAAGCTAATGTCAAGGCCTGTAAATCCTTCTCTATTTTTGATTTGTGTTGTTTTAAGTTATATATCTGTAGTATGTCATGTGTACTATGATCTGTAACTGGAAATAGGTTCATATCATGTGTAGATTAGAAGTTATACGTGGTCAAAACCCGTTGACTGTTCATAAAAACTGGGTTCTGGGCAGCCCAGAAACCCAGATCGTGTCTGACAGTGGTTTTGTAATGCTTTGATCTTGCTGCTGTTACATGTTTAGGCTAAGTTGTTGTTGCTATGTTGTAAACTGGTATGTAGACTACACACACATGCCATTATATCATTTATATCATAACCAGGGTGAAAGTTAATCAAGGTCAAACATGCGTTGACCACCAGCTTTGAAGAATTATGGGAAACCCAAAATTCGCTCAAGAACAGTTCTTGACCTCTAGTTTGACCGGCCCAGATCTGTCATGTGTGATGAAATTAAGTTTATATTATATGATATACTTATACCTTGACATCAGGTCTACAAGATAGAACATCTACATTACACAAACTAAGCCCAGAAGACAAAGATTTAAGGTGGCTAAATAGGAACCTTTACTTCTGGAAAACCCATAAAAACCCAGCAGCATCTGACAATTAATTTGGAGACTTACATCTCACTGATTTGTTGTTGGATGGCCGTAAACTCAGTCTCTACTCGTAGTGTTACACTTATACTACAACATCAAAGCTTTAGCTTTCCAGAAAACACAAACATCACGATTTTAGAACCGATCAAGCCCCTCCTTCGTGTTTGATATGAGTTTTCTAGGCAGCTCAAAAACACGCGAAGAACACATTTAGCGACGCTTGTGTCGCCTAAAATACCTTTAGCGACACTTAATTACGAAAATTAATTATTTTTAATAAATAATTAGGGAAAAATAGTTTTTAACTATTAAAAATATTAAATAAATTCTGAAAAATTATTTTAAAATCTGAAAAATTATTTTTAATTATTTTAAGTATATTTCATAAATATTTAATATTTATGGAATATAAATGGTATTTAATTTATTTAATTATAATATTAAATAAATTGTTTAAAATTAGTTTTAATTCATGAAAAATTATATTATGATATTAGAAAATATTATAAGTTATTTTTGATGACTTTTAATATTTTGTGATGAAATTTATTAATTAATCAATATTAATAATAATTAGTGTATTTAATAAATATATTAAATAAATTATGAAAAAATAGAATTAATGTTTTATAAATCATATAAAAATGATTTAAGGGTTAGAAAAATATTTTGAGTTATAAAATATAACTTTTGATATTTTGTCAAGAAAATATTAGTATTTTAATATTAAAAGCAATTATCGGATAATGATTTTAATTGTTTAAAAATCTTATAAATGTGATTTTAAAGTATTAAAAATACTTTGTGATATTATAAATATATTATAATATTATGACATGTATTTCATTAATATTTGATATTAAATAAATATTAATAATAAAAGAATTATGTGGTATTTAATTTATTTAAATACAATTTTAATGATTGAAAAATCAAGATTAATAGTAATAATTATTTAAAAATTATTACGAGCTTATGAAAAATATTTTGACTGATATTAAAAGTATCTGAGATAATTTTTAAGTGTTAAGCAGAGTTTAATTGAACTTAGACTCGATAAAAGTCAGACTAGATCGTCGGGATGTTAGATTTGTGTCGGGTTCAACTCAGACTGTAATAGTTTGACTTGATATGGAGTCCTATGTGTGTTGTAGACTGATAGGGTTATGTGTTATGTGTAATGTGTTTAGGTTATTTTATAAATTGTGATGATATTATTCTAACTTAACAATCGATATTATTTATATATTAGGTATTCAGATAAAGCGTTATAAATTGCGTAGCGGTAATCAACGGTTCATGCAAGTTTGTTTTTACTTAACTCTACTAGGGGTTGTTTCATTCGGATAAGCTTATGGTTAATCATTGTTGGTTGCCATGAATTGTACTCTGTACATATTACATGTATAAGTCAGGTATGAAAGGCTGATCACCTTCATTACCAGTTGGTTTCAGATATATTTGTTCATATTTAATACTTGTTCAATCATAAATTTGTTCCTGCTAGTTCACAATTATATTGTTGAATTATAGCCAGCTTATTATTCAGATTATTTCAATCATGATATATCGTTATATTATTGAACTTAA
Source organism: Panax notoginseng (assembly GCA_016801055.1). Lineage (NCBI taxonomy): Eukaryota > Viridiplantae > Streptophyta > Magnoliopsida > Apiales > Araliaceae > Panax > Panax notoginseng. The sequence goes on along the minus strand of CM029017.1, from coordinate 92,534,118 downwards.
ACTTGCTTGGCAATCCTTATGCTCACCCTTGCTATATCATGATAAAACATTACAGATTAAGACGAACGCGTCGGATACAAGGAAAGGTTAAAGACAGTTCAAGGATAAAGTTAATGTGTGCGATTAGATTCGTAATAGTATAGTTTGATAATAATATTATGTGTTAGTTAAGTTATGAGTTATGATTAAGTTAAGGTTACTCGACCTTGGGGAAAAGTATGTAAGTTTAATGTATAAACATTTTATGTTTATATCTTCCGCAAATAATAGTAATAGTGATAGAATGATCGAACCGTATCCGCGGTGATTCGTGACCTCAAATTTGGGGTCGTCACAGTTGGTATCAGAGCTGTAGGTTATAAACCTTAGGTAGGAATACCTGAGACTAATAACCACAGTGATTAGGATAAGTACTAACTCAAATAGAGTTAGTGGGTTAGTAAGATTCAAAGACGAATCTCGACGAGTTATAAGATAAAGAGTTCCCTAACTCTGATAACAAAGTTGAACAGTAGTGGTGAATAGATAGAGTCTAAAAGACTAATAGTAAAGTAATAGCAGATCGTAAAATAAAACGATCATAGTACAGAAATGAATTGTAATATATACGACGAGGTCACCCCGTGATCTGATAATTTGATAACACGGAGAAGAATCAATCTAATGATTGAAAAGTTTACAGCAAGATTGGTGGGTGTCAGTTGTACTATAAATTGGTACAGATTCAGGAAAGGATTATGAATACGAGTTAAATAAAATTCGTATTGAGAAGGGTGTTAGTGTTAGGTGGGGATTCAATTGAGGATTCATGTCGGCAGCTGAGTTGTATGATTCCTTGTATGGGCGGGGAATTGTACTTGGTGTAAAAACTACTTAGTTTTTGGCAATGATAATCATTAAAATGTCTGTGTCGCGCTATTTGCTATATGCGTGTTAAGAGGGTGATTCCTTTCTCATGTGTATAATAGATAGATAGGTCATAGGTAACGGATATAAGGTTAAGTACGGGTTCTTAAAATCCATACTTATGTGACATTCTTGATTCATAATTATATGAAATGTTTATGAACCCCTCAGCGAATGGACTCCAAAGGTCTGTCTAGGAAAGTTCTTAAACTCATATGGTTATGGAAAGTAAATGGACTCATAAGTGTGGTTTTACGAATTGGGCATAGTTGTGTGTGAATGCAGTTTTGAGGATAATAGGACCAAATAGATTACTAAGCAACTGATTATTAGTGGAGACATAAGTTTTCCAAAACTCCTAGCTCTGCTAGACTTCAAAATTTTGACATCAAGCTAAATACGCACTAAGTGCTTTAATATATATATATATATATATATATATATATATATATATATATATATATATATATATATATATATATATATATATGTAGACTCGTAATCATTTTTGAAACGATTTAAAGTATAGTCTATGCTACTTATTTCAGCTAGACGCAAATGAATTGAAATATCAAAATATATTTTATTTATCACTCATGTACCATGTAACCTGGTGCAGAGATGGTAAAAAGGTGATGGAGTTGAAAATACAGGAATACTTAGTGTGAATTTGATCTAAAATCGTTGTTCCACTATTGTATGATGTGTTATGACAAAGTCATGCAATGACGGCATCCTCAAACGGACTGTTAATACAGTACAACATTATGATGTCATTCTCAAAAATATTTTCAAAAATTTTAATTTGCCAATGGGGCTTGGCTACACTTAAATAATTCGATTGAATTGAATTATTGATATGGTTTATGCTATTTGATTCAGCTAGGCAAACATTTATAAAACTCAAAGTGTTCATGAAAAGAAATTTCCCGAACCAAATTGTTTTGGTGCGGAATTCAGTAAGACTGAGGTAAAGTTTTGTGCCTATGGCAGTGACGAGAAACAGATAAAAACAGTACTTGGCCAGTACAGGGCATTTCGGGCTAATCACCCTTTGTGTTCGTAAGTTATGTCGGTTTGTGGATGATTTTCCGTATAACCTTTGCGAAAATGACAGACGAATAGTCTATATGACTCCTCAGCAAAATTTGAAAATTTTTACTCTCTTGAGAGTGGTGTATTGGGTAGCATGTGATGATGATAAGGTATGATGTAAGGTGTAAGGTAAATTTCGGGGACAAAATTTTTAGAAGAAGGGGTGAATGTGACAACCCGAGAATTTTAAATATTTTTAAAATTTTAATTAATTGATTTAAGGTTCAAAATTAGAACCTATACAGAAAATAAGTGTATGCGTTTGATATTTTTAAGATGGAATTTTAAGAATTTCAAAATTCCGTGAATGATTTAGGTGAATTATTCAAGATTAAGGGTATACGTGATTATGTTCGGTGTATGTGGTTGTATATGTGTACAGTATATGGTTAAGGGTCAAGGGTGGACCAGATAAATGATATCTGTATAACAAGAAACCCTAAATTCGGTTCTGGAAACCCTAATTTTAGTTCCGAGAATTTGAAACCCTAATTCGGAAGTTGGAAACTCTAAATTGGGTACTTAATGGCGTAAGTGAAAATAATTATAAGATTAATTAAGGTTAATCTTAACAAATTAGTTAGAAAACCATAATTTAAAATTTTGAAACTCAAATTTCGGGATTTGAAACCCTAATTTATAATTGGGGAAAACCTAAGTGTTAATTTAATACTTTTAATGTTAATTAGGAAATATTAATCCTAATTTTTAAATTAAGTAATTAGAAACCATAATCTAATTACGAAATCTAATTTCTAATTTAGAAAAATTATTTTCTATTAAAAAACCCTAATTCGTGGGTTGTAAACCTTAATGGCCAATTACGACCATAATTGCTCAATTAACGATTTTAATTAATAAATGTTAATCCTAATTAGCAAGATTTAATTTGTGATTAAGTAATTTTAATATAATTAGAAAAATCTAATTATAATTTAGAAATATTAAATTTCTATTTTTAAAACCTAAATTGAGAAATCCTAAAATCAAATTTTTCAAAACCTAATTGTTAAACTTTAAACCCTAAGGGTTCCAAATCCTAAACCCTAAGGGTTTGATCAAGTGACAATCCTAGAATTAAAATTGAAGCAAAATGACATTTTTGCCCTTTGTTGCATTATTGTGACTTAACTTGCAAGAATTGTTCTAGTGAGTTGTTCAACCACCCTAGCTCTAGCCATGTGACTTAAAATCCAAACAAGTCAGCCAATACATCAGCCATTGCATTACACACATCAATTTATATAGATTAAAGAGAGAGAAAAGGGCTACTTGCATTTTTATTTTTCTCCAAACACCTTCTCTCTCTAAAATTCGGGAATAGGAAGTGAGAGAGGGTAAGATACAAAGCTAAGATCATGTGTTAGCATTCCAAGGTCAGAAAACAATGATCAGACTCAAGATATTATGATATTAGAAAATATTTTAAGTTATTTTTGATAACTTTTAATATTTTGTGATGAAATTCATTAATTAATCAATATTAATAATAATTAGTTTATTTAATAAATATATTAAATAAATTATGAAAAATAGAATTAATGTTTTATAAATCATATAAAAATGATTTAAGGGTTAGAAAAATATTTTGAGTTATAAAATATAACTTTTGATATTTTGTCAAGAAAATATTAGTATTTTAATATTAAAAGCAATTATCGGATAATGATTTTAATTGTTTAAAAATCTTATAAATGTGATTTTAAAGTATTAAAAATACTTTGTGATATTATAAATATATTATAATATTATGACATGTATTTCATTAATATTTGGTATTAAATAAATATTAATGATAAAAGAATTATGTGGTATTTAATTTATTTAAATACAATTTTAATGATTGAAAAATCAAGATTAATAGTAATAATTATTTAAAAATTATTACGAGCTTATGAAAAATATTTTGACTGATATTAAAAGTATCTGAGATAATTTTTAAGTGTTAGGCAGAGTTTAATTGAACTTAGACTCGATAAAAGTCATACTAGACCGTCGGGATGTTAGATTTGTGTCGGGTTCAACTCAGACTGTAATAGTTTGACTTGATATCGAGTCCTATGTGTGTTGTAGACTGATAGGGTTATGTGTTATGTGTAATGTGTTTAGGTTATTTTATAAATTGTGATGATATTATTCTAACTTAACAATCGATATTATTTATATATTAGGTATTCAGATAAAGCGTTATAAATTGCGTAGCGGTAATCAACGGTTCATGCAAGTTTGTTTTTACTTAACTCTACTAGGGGTTGTTTCATTCGGATAAGCTTATGGTTAATCATTGTTGGTTGCCATGAATTGTACTCTGTACATATTGCATGTATAAGTCAGGTATGAAAGGCTGATCACCTTCATTACCAGTTGGTTTCAGATATATTTGTTCATATTTAATACTTGTTCAATCATAAATTTGTTCCTGCTAGTTCACAATTATATTGTTAAATTATAGCCAGCTTATTATTCAGATTATTTCAATCATGATATATCGTTAACTTGTTTGGCAATCCTTATGCTCACCCTTTGCTATATCATGATAAAACATTACAGATTAAGACGAACGTGTCGGATACAAGGAAAGGTTAAAGACAGTTCAAGCATAAAGTTAATGTGTGCGATTAGATTCGTAATAGTATAGTTTGATAATAATATTATGTGTTAGTTAAGTTATGAGTTATGATTAAGTTAAGGTTACTCGACCTTGGGGAAAAGTATGTAAGTTTAATGTATAAACAATTTATGTTTATATCTTCCGCAAATAATAGTAATAGTGATAGAATGATCGAACCGTATCCGCGGTGATTCGTGACCTCGAATTTGGGGCCGTCACAGTTGGTATCAGAGCTGTAGGTTATAAACCTTAGGTAGGAATACCTGAGACTAATAACCACAGTGATTAGGATAAGTACTAACTCAAATAGAGTTAGTGTGTTAGTAAGATTCAAAGACGAATCTCGACGAGTTATAAGATAAAGAGTTCCCTAACTCTGATAACAAAGTTGAACAGTAGTGGTGAATAGATAGAGTCTAAAAGGCTAATAGTACAGTAATAGGAGATCGTAAAATAAAACGATCATAGTACAGAAATTAATCGTAATATATACGATGAGGTCACCCCTTGATCTGATAATTTGATAACACGGAGAAGAATCAATCTAATGATTGAAAAGTTTACAGCAAGATTGCTGGGTGTCAGTTGTACTATAAATTGGTACAGATTCAGGAAAGGATTATGAATACAAGTTAAATAAAATTCGTATTGAGAAGGGTGTTAGTGTTAGGTGGGGATTCAATTGAGGATTCATGTCGGCAGCTGAGTTGTATGATTCCTTGTATGGGCGGGGAATTGTACTTGGTGTAAAAACTACTTAGTTTTTGGCAATGATAATCATTGAAATGTCTGTGTCGCGCTATTTGCTATATGCGTGTTAAGAGGGTGATTCCTTTCTCATGTGTATAACAGATAGATAGGTCATAGGTAACGGATATAAGGTTAAGTATGGGTTCTTAAAATTCATACTTATATGACATTCTTGATTCATAGTTATATGAAATGTTAATGAACCCCTCAGCGAATGGACTCCAAAGGTCTGTCTAGGAAAGTTCTTAAACTCATATGGTTATGGCAAGTAAATGGACTCATAAGTGTGGTTTTTCGAATTGGGCATAGTTGTGTGTGAATGTAGTATTGAGGATAATAGGACCAAATAGATTACTAAGCAACTGATTATTAGTGGAGACATAAGTTTTCCAAAACTCCTAGCTCTGCTAGACTTCAAAATTTTGACATCAAGCTAAATGCGCACTAAGTGCTTTAAAAAAAAATATATATAGACTCGTAATCATTTTTGAAACGATTTAAAGTATAGTCTATGCTACTTATTTCAGCTAGACGCAAATGAATTGAAATATCAAAATATATTTTATTTATCACTCATGTACCATGTAACCTGGTGCAGAGATGACAAAAAGGTGATGGAGTTGAAAATACAGGAATAATTAGTGTGAATTTGATCTAAAATCGTTGTTCCACTATTGTATGATGTGTTATGACAAAGTCATGCAATGACGTCATCCTCAAACGGACTGTTAATACAGTACAACATTATGACGTCATTCTCGAAAATATTTTCAAAAATTTTAATTTGCCAACGTGGTTTGGCTACACTTAAATAATTCGATTGAATTGAATTATTGATATGGTCTATGCTATTTGATTCAGCTAGGCAAACATTTATAAAACTCAAAGTGTTCATGAAAAGAAATTTTCTGAACCAAATTGTTTTGGTGCGGAATTCAGTAAGACTGAGGTAAAGTTTTGTGCCTATGGCAGTGACGAGAAACAGATAAAAACAGTACTTGGCCAGTACAGGGCATTTCGGGCTAATCACTCTTTGTGTTCGTAAGTTATGTCAGTTTGTGGATGATTTTCCGTATAACCTTTGCGAAAATGACAGACAAATAGTCTATATAACTCCTCAGCAAAATTTGAAAATTTTTACTCTCTTGAGAGTGGTGTTTTGGGTAGCATGTGATGATGATAAGGTATGATGTAAGGTGTAAGGTAAATTTCGGGGACAAAATTTTTAGAAGAAGGGGTGAATGTGACAACCCGAGAATTTTAAATATTTTTAAAATTTTAATTAATTGATTTAAGGTTCAAAATTAGAACCTATACAGAAAATAAGTGTATGCGTTTGATATTTTTCAGATGGAATTTTAAGAATTTCAAAATTCCGTGAATGATTTAGGTGAATTATTCAAGATTAAGGGTATACGTGATTATGTTCGGTGTATGTGGTTGTATATGTGTACAGTATATGGTTAAGGGTCAAGGGTGGACCAGGTAAATGATATCTGTATAACAAGAAACCCTAAATTCGGTTCTGGAAACCCTAATTTTAGTTCCGAGAATTTGAAACCCTAATTCGGAAGTTGGAAACTCTAAATTGGGTACTTAATGGCGTAAGTGTAAATAATTATAAGATTAATTAGGGTTAATCTTAACAAATTAGTTAGAAAACCATAATTTAAAATTTTGAAACTCAAATTTCGGGATTTGAAACCCTAATTTATAATTGGGGAAAAACCTAAGTGTTATTTTAATACTTTTAATGTTAATTAGGAAATATTAATCCTAATTTTTAAATTAAGTAATTAGAAACCTTAATCTAATTACGAAATCTAATTTCTAATTTAGAAAAATTATTTTCTATTAAAAAACCCTAATTCGTGGGTTGTAAACCTTAATGGCCAATTACGACCATAATTGCTAATTTAACGATTTTAATTAATAAATGTTAATCCTAATTAGCAAGATTTAATTTGTGATTAAGAAATTTTAATATAATTAGAAAAATCTAATTATAATTTAGAAATATTAAATTTTTATTTTTAAAACCTAAATTTGGAAATCCTAAAATTAACTTTTTCAAAACCTAATGGTTAAACTTTAAACCCTAAGGGTTCCAAATCCTAAACCCTAAGGGTTTGATCAAGTGACAATCCTAGAATTAAAATTGAAGCAAAATGACATTTTTGCCCTTTGTTGCATTATTGTGACTTAACTTGCAAGAATTGTTCTAGTGAGTTGTTCAACCACCCTAGCTCTAGCCATGTGACTTAAAATCCAAACAAGTCAGCCAATACATCAGCCATTGCATTACACACATCAATTTATATAGATTAAAGAGAGAGAAAAGGGCTACTTGCATTTTTATTTTTCTCCAAACACCTTCTCTCTCTAAAATTCGGGAATAGGAAGTGAGAGAGGGTAAGATACAAAGCTAAGATCATGTGTTAGCATTCCAAGGTCAGAAAACAATGATCAGACTCAAGATATTATGATATTAGAAAATATTTTAAGTTATTTTTGATGACTTTTAATATTTTGTGCTGAAATTCATTAATTAATCAATATTAATAATAATTAGTTTATTTAATAAATATATTAAATAAATTATGAAAAAATAGAATTAATGTTTTATAAATCATATAAAAATGATTTAAGGGTTAGAAAAATATTTTGAGTTATAAAATATAACTTTTGATATTTTGTCAAGAAAATATTATTATTTTAATATTAAAAGCAATTATCGGATAATGATTTTAATTGTTTAAAAATCTTATAAATGTGATTTTAAAGTATTAAAAATACTTTGTGATATTATAAATATATTATAATATTATGACATGTATTTCATTAATATTTGATATTAAATAAATATTAATGATAAAAGAATTATGTGGTATTTAATTTATTTAAATACAATTTTAATGATTGAAAAATCAAGATTAATAGTAATAATTATTTAAAAATTATTACGAGCTTATGAAAAATATTTTGACTGATATTAAAAGTATCTGAGATAATTTTTAAGTGTTAGGCAGAGTTTAATTGAACTTAGACTCGATAAAAGTCAGACTAGATCGTCGGGATGTTAGATTTGTGTCGGGTTCAACTCAGACTGTAATAGTTTGACTTGATATGGAGTCCTATGTGTGTTGTAGACTGATAGGGTTATGTGTTATGTGTAATGTGTTTAGGTTATTTTATAAATTGTGATGATATTATTCTAACTTAACAATCGATATTATTTATATATTAGGTATTCAGATAAAGCGTTATAAATTGCGTAGCGGTAATCAACGGTTCATGCAAGTTTGTTTTTACTTAACTCTACTAGGGGTTGTTTCATTCGGATAAGCTTATGGTTAATCATTGTTGGTTGCCATGAATTGTACTCTGTACATATTACATGCATAAGTCAGGTATGAAAGGCTGATCACCTTCATTACCAGTTGGTTTCAGATATATTTGTTCATATTTAATACTTGTTCAATCATAAATTTGTTCCTGCTAGTTCACAATTATATTGTTGAATTATAGCCAGCTTATTATTCAGATTATTTCAATCATGATATATCGTTATATTATTGAACTTAAACTTGCTTGGCAATCCTTATGCTCACCCTTACTATATCATGATAAAACATTACAGATTAAGACGAACGCGTCGGATACAAGGAAAGGTTAAAGACAGTTCAAGGATAAAGTTAATGTGTGCGATTAGATTCGTAATAGTATAGTTTGATAATAATATTATGTGTTAGTTAAGTTATGAGTTATGATTAAGTTAAGGTTACTCGACCTTGGGGAAAAGTATGTAAGTTTAATGTATAAACATTTTATGTTTATATCTTCCGCAAATAATAGTAATAGTGATAGAATGATCGAACCGTATCCGCGGTGATTCGTGACCTCAAATTTGGGGTCGTCACAGTTGGTATCAGAGCTGTAGGTTATAAACCTTAGGTAGGAATACCTGAGACTAATAACCACAGTGATTAGGATAAGTACTAACTCAAATAGAGTTAGTGGGTTAGTAAGATTCAAAGACGAATCTCGACAAGTTATAAGATAAAGAGTTCCCTAACTCTGATAACAAAGTTGAACAGTAGTGGTGAATAGATAGAGTCTAAAAGACTAATAGTAAAGTAATAGCAGATCGTAAAATAAAACGATCATAGTACAGAAATGAATTGTAATATATACGATGAGGTCACCCCGTGATCTGATAATTTGATAACACGGAGAAGAATCAATCTAATGATTGAAAAGTTTACAGCAAGATTGGTGGGTGTCAGTTGTACTATAAATTGGTACAGATTCAGAAAAGGATTATGAATACGAGTTAAATAAAATTCGTATTGAGAAGGGTGTTAGTGTTGGGTGGGGATTCAATTGAGGATTCATGTCGGCAGCTGAGTTGTATGATTCCTTGTATGGGCGGGGAATTGTACTTGGTGTAAAAACTACTTAGTTTTTGGCAATGATAATCATTAAAATGTCTGTGTCGCGCTATTTGCTATATGCGTGTTAAGAGGGTGATTCCTTTCTCATGTGTATAATAGATAGATAGGTCATAGGTAACGGATATAAGGTTAAGTACGGGTTCTTAAAATTCATACTTATGTGACATTCTTGATTCATAATTATATGAAATGTTTATGAACCCCTCAGCGAATGGACTCCAAAGGTCTGTCTAGGAAAGTTCTTAAACTCATATGGTTATGGCAAGTAAATGGACTCATAAGTGTGGTTTTACGAATTGGGCATAGTTGTGTGTGAATGCAGTTTTGAGGATAATAGGACCAAATAGATTATTAAGCAACTGATTATTAGTGGAGACATAAGTTTTCCAAAACTCCTAGCTCTGCTAGACTTCAAAATTTTGACATCAAGCTAAATACGCACTAAGTGCTTTAAAATATATATATATATATATATATATATATATATATATATATATATATATATATATATATATATAGACTCGTAATCATTTTTGAAACGATTTAAAGTATAGTCTATGCTACTTATTTCAGCTAGACGCAAATGAATTGAAATATCAAAATATATTTTATTTATCACTCATGTACCATGTAACCTGGTGCAGAGATGATAAAAAGGTGATGGAGCTGAAAATACAGGAATACTTAGTGTGAATTTGATCTAAAATCGTTGTTCCACTATTGTATGATGTGTTATGACAAAGTCATGCAATGACGGCATCCTCAAACGGACTGTTAATACAGTACAACATTATGATGTCATTCTCAAAAATATTTTCAAAAATTTTAATTTGCCAATGGGGTTTGGCTACACTTAAATAATTCGATTGAATTGAATTATTGATATGGTCTATGCTATTTGATTCAGCTAGGCAAACATTTATAAAACTCAAAGTGTTCATGAAAAGAAATTTCCCAAACCAAATTGTTTTGGTGCGGAATTCAGTAAGACTGAGGTAAAGTTTTGTGCCTATGGCAGTGACGAGAAACAGATAAAAACAGTACTTGGCCAGTACAGGGCATTTCGGGCTAATCACTCTTTGTGTTCGTAAGTTATGTCGGCTTGTGGATGATTTTCCGTATAACCTTTGCGAAAATGACAGACGAATAGTCTATATGACTCCTCAGCAAAATTTGAAAATTTTTACTCTCTTGAGAGTGGTGTATTGGGTAGCATGTGATGATGATAAGGTATGGTGTAAGGTGTAAGGTAAATTTCGGGGACAAAATTTTTAGAAGAAGGGGTGAATGTGACAACCCGAGAATTTTAAATATTTTTAAAATTTTAATTAATTGATTTAAGGTTCAAAATTAGAACCTATACAGAAAATAAGTGTATGCGTTTGATATTTTTAAGATGGAATTTTAAGAATTTCAAAATTTCGTGTATGATTTAGGTGAATTATTCAAGATTAAGGGTATACGTGATTATGTTCGGTGTATGTGGTTGTATATGTGTACAGTATATGGTTAAGGGTCAAGGGTGGACCAGATAAATGATATCTGTATAACAAGAAACCCTAAATTCGGTTCTGGAAAACCTAATTTTAGTTCCGAGAATTTGAAACCCTAATTCGGAAGTTGGAAACTCTAAATTGGGTACTTAATGGCGTAAGTGTAAATAATTATAATATTAATTAAGGTTAATCTTAACAAATTAGTTAGAAAACCATAATTTAAAATTTTGAAACTCAAATTTCGGGATTTGAAACCCTAATTTATAATTGGGGAAAACCTAAGTGTTAATTTAATACTTTTAATGTTAATTAGGAAATATTAATCCTAACTTTTAAATTAAGTAATTAGAAACCTTAATCTAATTACGAGATCTAATTTCTAATTTAGAAAAATTATTTTCTATTAAAAAACCCTAATTCGTGGGTTGTAAACCTTAATGGCCAATTACGACCATAATTGCTAAATTAACGATTTTAATTAATAAATGTTAATCCTAATTAGCAAGATTTAATTTGTGATTAAGTAATTTTAATATAATTAGAAAAATCTAATTATAATTTAGAAATATTAAATTTCTATTTTTAAAACCTAAATTGGGAAATCCTAAAATCAAATTTTTCAAAACCTAATTGTTAAACTTTAAACCCTAAGGGTTCCAAATCCTAAACCCTAAGGGTTTGATCAAGTGACAATCATAGAATTAAAATTGAAGCAAAATGACATTTTTGCCCTTTGTTGCATTATTGTGACTTAACTTGCAAGAATTGTTCTAGTGAGTTGTTCAACCACCCTAGCTCTAGCCATGTGACTTAAAATCCAAACAAGTCAGCCAATACATCAGCCATTGCATTACATACATCAATTTATATAGATTAAAGAGAGAGAAAAGGGCTACTTGCATTTTCATTTTTCTCCAAACACCTTCTCTCTCTAAAATTCGGGAATAGGAAGTGAGAGAGGGTAAGATACAAAGCTAAGATCATGTGTTAGCATTCCAAGGTCAGAAAACAATGATCAGACTCAAGATCAAGCATTAACAAGGTATAATAACCCTAATTTTTTAAAATCTTTTGATTTGATGTTAAAAGTTGTAATTTATTGGTTAAAGATGTGTTATAAGGTGTCTTTTAGTGATCTGGGTTGTTAAATCCCAGATCCATAACATTAAAATGCTCGGATTTGAAAATTTTTGAAATCTGTGAAAAGTTAGAAATATGGCCTGACAGGCTAATGTTAAGGCCTGTAAATCCTTCTCTATTTTTGATTTGTGTTGTTTTAAGTTATATATATGTAGTATGTCATGTGTACTATGATCTGTAACTGGAAATAGGTTCATATCATGTGTAGATTTGAAGTTATGCGTGGTCAAAACCCGTTGACCGTTCACAAAAACTGGGTTCTGGGCAGCCCATAAACCCAGATCGTGTCTGACAATGGTTTTGTAATGCTTTGATCTTGCTGCTGTTACATGTTTAGGCTAAGTTGTTGTTGCTATGCTGTAAACTGGTATGTAGACTACACACACATGCCATTATATTATTTATATCATAACCAGGGTGAAAGTTAATCAAGGTCAAACATGCGTTGACCACCATCTTTGAAGAATTCTGGGAAACCCAGAATTCGCTCAAGAACAGTTCTTGATCTCTAGTTTGACCAGCCCAGATCTGTCATGTGTGATGACATTAAGTTGATATTATATTATATACTTGTACCTTAACATAAGGTCTACAAGATAGAACTTCTACATTACACAAACTAAGCCCAGAAGACAAAGATTTAAGGTGGCTAAATAGGAACCTTTAATTCTGGAAAACCCAGAAAAACCCAGCAGCCTCTGACAATGAATTTGGAGAATTAGATCTCACTGATTTGTTGATGGATGGCTGTAAACTCAGTCGCTACTCGTAGTGTTACACTTATACTACAACATCAAAGCTTTAGCTTTCCAGAAAACACAAACATCACGATTTTAGAACCGGTCAAACTACCATTCTTCGTGTCTGACATGAGTTTTCTGGGCAGCTCAAGAACATGTGAAGAACACATTTAGCGACGCTTGTGTCGCCTAAAATACCTTTAGCGACACTTAATTACGAAAATTAATTATTTTTAATAAATAATTAGAGAAAAATAGTTTTTAATTGTTAAAAATACTAAATAAATTTTGAAAAATTATTTTAAAATCTGAAAAATAGTTTTTAATTATTTTAAGTATATTTCATAAATATTTAATATTTTTGGAATATAAATGGTATTTAATTTATTTAATTATAATATTAAATAAATTGTTTAAAAATAGTTTTAATTCATGAAAAATCATGAAAAATTATATTATGATATTAGAAAATATTTTAAGTTATTTTTGATGACTTTTAATATTTTGTGATGAAATTCATTAATTAATCAATATTAATGATAATTAGTTTATTTAATAAATATATTAAATAAATTATGAAAAAATAGAATTAATGTTTTATAAATCATATAAAAATGATTTAAAGGTTAGAAAAATATTTTGAGTTATAAAATATAACTTTTGATATTTTGTCATGAAAATATTAATATTTTAATATTAAAAGCAATTATCGGATAATAATTTTAATTGTTTAAAAATCATATAAAGGTGATTTTAAAGTATTAAAAATATTTTGTGATATTATAAATATATTATAATATTATGACAAGTATTTCATTAATATTTGGTATTAAATAAATATTAATGATAAAAGAATTATGTGGTATTTAATTTATTTAAATATAATTTTAATGATTGAAAAATCAAGATAAATAGTAATAATTATTTAAAAATTATTAGGAGCTTATGAAAAATATTTTGACTGATATTAAAAGTATCTGAGATAATTTTTAAGTGTTAGGCAGAGTTTAATTGAACTTAGACTCGATAAAAGTCCGACTAGACCATCGGGATGTTAGATTTGTGTCGGGTTCAACTTAGACTATAATAGTTTGACTTGATACCGAGTCCTATGTGTGTTATAGACTGATAGGGTTATGTGTTATGTGTAATGTGTTTAGGTTATTTTATAAATTGTGATGATATTATTCTAACTTAACAATCGATATTATTTATGTATTAGGTATTCGGATAAAGCGTTATAAATTGTGTAGCGGTAATCAACGGTTCATGCAAGTTTGTTTTTACTTAACTCTAATAAGAGTTGTTTCATTCGGATAAGCTTATGGTTAATCATTGCTGGTTGCCATGAATTGTACTATGTACATATTGCATGTATAAGTCAGGTATGAAAGGCTGATCACCTTCATTACCAGTTGGTTTCAGATATATTTGTTCATGTATAATACTTGTTTAGTCATAAATTTGTTCCTACTAGTTCACAATTATATTGTTGAATTATAACCAGCTTATTATCCAAATTCTTTCAATCATGATATATCGTTATATTATTGAACTTAAACTTGCTTGTCAATCCTTATGCTCACCCTTGCTATATCATGATAAAACATTGCAGATTAAGACGAACACATCAGATACAAGGAAAGGTTAAAGACAGTTCAAGCTTAAAGATAATGTGTGCGATTAGATTTGTAATAGTATAGTTTGATAATAATATTATGTGTTAGTTAAGTTATGAATTGTGATTAAGTTAAGGTTACTCGACCTTAGGGAAAAGTATGTAAGTTTAATGTATAAACAATTTTTGTTTATATCTTTCGCAAATAATAGTAATAGTGATAGAATGATCGAACCGGATCCGTGGTGATTCGGGACCTCGGATTCGGGGCCGTAACATAATCTGTCATCATCATGTATCCTGGAACCATATCCCCTATGAACTGAGTGGCGCGAGTTTGAGCTCCAATGGTACGAGGGATCCACCAATGCTGGAATACATCCTGAGTGTAAGGACCCTCTGACAATGCAAAACCTTCAACACCCAACAATGGGATATCCATGATGGGTGACTGTGACACAAGCCAATAACACCTGGTAGGAGGCAAGATCGGTATAAAAATCTCTCTTATGGTGCTCCTAATAGCACGCTCTCCTAAATAGAGCTCTCATCCTCCATATGTGAAGAGAGGAACCCTACGGGTGGAAATCACTTACTCGACACCAGTCGGGTATCCATCCTCAAATTTAATGGCCAAATGCTCCCCATAATATGGAATACATGTGATGAAATCTGCTGTCAACAACTCCAACTGCAGGCGACAATGAATTAAACCCTCAGCTACAGGGACCTCCACTAGTATGGAATGATGTCATCGTCGTTCTCGTGGGTAGGTATCCAACCCTAATACACTCATCGGACGTAAACATGGGTGCCCCTCATAGGCCCAAAACTTCCAACACAAAGGCAAACATCTGCTGTCAGTTAATACTCTTAACATATACATGGTAAATAACAAGAGAAATACTTACCAGCAGAAATGGGTAAAATCCTAACCAAGCCTCGGTCAAGCCCTGCGAGCGCATACACATGCCGCTAAGGAAATAAGCAAAGGTGTTGGAACCCGAATCATACTCTCGTATATGGTCCGCATGTCGTGTGGTGCTGATTAAAGCGAACGACACCATAGAAGAGTTATCTGCTATGAAGTAGCCCCTAATGATCATCAGGAACAATCATCAAAGAATGTGATCCCTGACTCTAACATCAGCTGGTATGGGCTCACTCAACAGCCCACTCATAACATCTATGCTTAAAGGACCCGTACGGATAGTCCTACCCTTGAGTGCCCCGTTTGGAACTCTTAATAAGGATCTGACGGTAGTGGGGGTAATATCTGTCGTGCGAGGCACTGGTGCCCCTCCAAACTCTATACCTATGATAAACCACCAATCCTTCGGCGTCATCATCACTTTACAGTCCAGTAAATAGAGAGACTGAGTTTGGTGAAACCAGCGCTCAGACAATACCCTGAGGTAACCCCAGGGACAGCGACGGGGAAGGATGGAAAAGAACGCCCCAAATCCCCAGTCATGCACAATCGCTCTATGGATGCAGAGCCTGGTACATGGAGTGAATGCTGAACCAGTTCCCTCGAGGCTTTGTAAAGCTGAGAACCTATATAAAGTGCAGATCGATATCACAATCCTTTACTCTTCATCAATAGGAAAGAAGGAAAATTAAGATCTAACTTTATACCTCGTTGGTGTGCAAATACATCGAGTGATGTCGACTCAGATCACCCAGAAGCTCTGGGTTTGCCACCTGAATATTCAGGAGGTCCCTACGGGGAACATGCGTAGCAAGAGCGATGTCCGCAACTGAAACATCCTCCTCTTCATCCTCGACGTCTGGTACATCAACCCGGACTGGACGTATCACTGCCTCCACCAACCGACGAGGCTGTCTAACAGAACGGGGTCGAGGCACTTCTGAAGCCCTCCTCCGTACACCAGAAGTTGTCCTGCGGGAACTACTCGACTGATCTGGATCCATAATATCTGGACAACAAGTCTCCAAATCACCTCAGAAAGGGTGTGGTATTTTCTAACCTGGAGCTTTTCAAAATGCATTTAATGACTACATGCATGCATACATTATTTTAACATACGTCTACAGTAGAGTTAAAAATGCATGACCACTCAATGCCTACATTTTGGAAAATTTTGCCATAGTTTATTACATTATTTTAACATACGTCTACAGTAGAGTTAAAAATGCATGACTACTCAATGCCTACATTTTGGAAAATTTTGCCATAGTTTACTCTATAAATAGGACTATCCACATGCACATAGGCATGACTAGGTGACCATTCAGTAGCACACCTGCCCACAGTCATATAAATACTATTTAAATTAAAAATCAAAGTCATCAATCTATAAGGGTAGCCTAATTACCAGAATTACTTTGCTTTTTCACCTTTGCTCATTGGTTCTCAAATAGGATAAGAAATAACAGAAAAAGGGTGCCAATTTGACTGTTTCAAAAGTTAAATTTTTTCACATCATTATGTTCAGTATGGTTTAATACTAACATTTACTATGTCGAATATTTTTTATCAAGTCATTTGAGCATGCATATGCACTACTATGTGTTTAGATGCATTTCATTTGATAAGTCATGTTTCAACAGATAAAAACTGGAAAAGAGTACATGCATACTTTACCAGGACAGTGTAGAACACTTGTACGGTGACAGATTTTACAAAAAAATGTCCGAACTCAGCAGATCTGAAGAAGAGCTCTAAGATTTCCTTCGCAACGCAGGTTGAAAATGACTTATGAAAGCAACATGCAGGCATTTAGTAGCCACGGTTGCCCGTAGTTCCACCTGCAGCTGCTGTAGGTGCACCTGTAGCACCCCTACATGGGTCCCACCCCTCCAACTCGGTCCAGTTCGAGTTACAAAGGAGTTCTCACAAGCTGAAAAGGCCAAATCAGGGATAAAAATGCTACGCGATTGAGCAGAATAGCCTGAAATCCTAGTTTTTCTTGGCCTGACTGTGGCTTTCATATCATTCATTGGTATTCGCCCGAACATAGGGTATACTATACCGATTATCCCCATCGTTGCAGATCACATTCGACAATACGGCACAGAAGTACAATGCCGTCAATATAGGGGCGTTACCCTAATCTTTTCAAACAGATCCCTGGTGGGGGTTACAACGCATAGTCATCTGTCCACAAACAGATCCCCATCGAGGGTTACAACGTATGGTCATCTGTCCACAAACAGATCCTCAGCGGGGGTTACGACGCATGATTATCTATCCACAAACAGATCCTCGGTGAGGGTTACAACACATATTGACCGTTGACACACACATCAGCGAGGATCAAATGGATACAACACATATTTTCTATTGGTGCACATGTCAATAAAGGTCAAGCAACCTTGACGTTAATTCAGCCGTTGGTAAGTAAACCCAACGACGCATCGGAATCCATCTGATGATTGCATCAGTTGAGACATACATCAATAGGGGCCAAGCAGCCTTGGCATTTGTCCCCAGCATGGAGTTCATCCATTGATGTACACTTCAGCAAATATCAAATATACCCCGACAGGGGTTACAATGTGTGGTCAGCCGTTGGTTCACACATCAAAGAAGGTCGGGGCAGCCCTGACAATACATACTGTTGGCAGTAAATCCAACAGAACATTGATATATCCTGGCGATACAAACTGGGGAGGATCAACATCATCGAAGATGATTGATGATGGAAGATGTTATACACATCCTCAGGCAGACAAAAGCTTTATCCACACAGATCTCTTGTACACGAGAGGCACATCTTCAGAATAAAGTCTGTATCAGGGATTCAGGACTTTGGTGATAACCCCAATGTCAACATCCTAAGAAGTTTGGATCACACATCCAAGCTTGCTATCATTACCATCACCGGTAGAAGGAACAGGGAGCCGGCAATCATCCCCAGCATGTGGGAAAGCAATCCATATGCATCATACATATGCATCATACACTTGCATCATATTTACCTTATGGCATTTTAAGTGTCTAAAATTCTTTATCCTATCCATGCCATTACATTGCACGAATATGATAAAGAGGGGCATCTGTAGACACTCAAATTTTTTTACACACTTGTTGCTGACATTGCATGAGGGTAGATTTGTCTTTCAGACATAACCTTGGAAGACAGCTCATATCCAGTCCAGATACTACTGAAAGCTCAGCTCAACCCCGGAACACACACCGGGAGCATTAGTTCCAACCTCAGAGATAACCCTAGGCCTGCAGTTCCAATATAAAAAATTCCACCGGAGAAGATCGATTCATCCCGAAGATAACCCCGAGATATTCAGTCTCAGTCCCAACACTGGGAATAGAAAATTCCAACGTTAGAGATAACCCCAAGGAAGGCAGTTGTAGTTCCGGAGATAACCCTGGAAATGCTTGTTTTAAATACATGCAATCAGCTTTAACTTCGGCGCTTACAGCAAGGCACTTAGTACAAGACCGACGATAACACCGAGAAGACAGGCACACCTCAGAGATGACACTGAGGACCTTCAACACTTGCAACAGTCCAATCTCAGAGATAACCCTGAGCAATGTCTACTTTATCATCCCAAACCGGAGATAACCCCGGTGAGGGGCAAAATCATCATCTTGCCACCTTGACGCCACATCACGCCATCTCAACATTTTAGACATATATTTCTACATAACAATGTCCCACAAGAACCAAGAAAAACCAATCCCGAGTGACTATTGCTCAGGATAACGGATAGAATTTGAAGCTTAAAGACCGGAGGGCATAGTCCCATCTTCCTGACATCGCATAACCTCTAATCCCATGTCATTGCGTAACTCTCGACAACGGTAATCCAAAAATAGGTCTTATACACCTCAGACGGATGCCTAGATTGCAATTCTAAAAGTTCGAGCGAACATCACATTGCATGCGTGCACGTACTTCGAGACGGCAGGACCCGCAAAGCTTGGGGCACCCCGGGTAGTCGCAGGTACATCTGCGGCTCCCCCCTCTATAAATAGAGGGCTTGGGGTGGCCATTTTATAAGAGAAAAAGGCGAGGAAGCCCTATCCAATTTGCTTTGTACACACCTTAAACTCAGTGTTTTCTCATTTTAAACACTTATAAGCTCATATATAGCTACTTTTTACCGGCGGGAGCCGAGTGTTCATCCACTTCAAGCTATAGAAGCCTTTTTTGACAGCCCACTGTAAGCCTTCTTACACACTTTAAAGCTTTTCTCTTCATCTTTTCACACACTATTCTTCACGTTGAGAGTCGTGTTACGCGTGTATGCCCGGACTTCGGTCCGTGATTTCATTTCAGTTTGTATATATATATATATATATATATATATATATATATATATATATGAACTAACATTATCGAGCTATGCCTCGAATGAGCCTAGACTTGTGTCTGGAGCGTTTAATTGCTTTCGTATATATATACTTATATATATGAACTGTGTGTCGAACTCTGTTCGATGAGCCTAGACTTACGTCTGGTGCATTTAATTATATATATATATATATATATATATATATATATATATATATATATATGAACTGTGTGTCGAACTATGTTCGATGAGCCTGGATTTTACATCCGGTGCGTTTACTGCTTTAATATATATATTTTTATATATGAACTGTTCTTGGACTTTGTTCGATGAGCGTGAATTTTATATCCGGTGCGTTTACATAATTATATATATATATATATATATATATATATATATATATATATATATATATATATTTACATTTCGTCCCGCCTGGAGTTTACTTCGTGGTGGTTGACCGTTTTTACTGCTTTTTGTACATTTCGTCCCGCCTGGAGTTTCCTCTGTGGCGGTTGATCTCTTTTATAGCTTTATTTACATTTTTGATCTCCCATGGAGGTGCTTCGTGGTGGTTGATCATGTCTGTATATATATATTTATTGCTATATATATATATATATATATATATATATATATATATAACTGCTTACAGTTTCCATATAAACTTCAGTATCATGTGAGCCTAGCAATCATGTGATCACAGATTCAGTCTACTGAATCTAGATTCGGTTCCCGTGATGGAAATTTTCAGCTGTAAGCAGCCTGTAAATTTATTCACGGTGTTTGGATATCCTCAGATGGTTTTCATGCCCATGAGGAATTCGGCACTGCTTTGTACATTATTTTCTCGAAGATTCTTCACATCTCGAAAATAAAAGCAATCAAGCCGTACATTTAATAAAATGGAAGTGTAAAAGGTCTCAATTACTATTGAGCATCAGGGTTTGAAAACCCTCTTTTATAAAACTTCACTGCTATATCCTGTTTAAAACTGAATTTTTTTACATAAATTCAAACCCTGTGTATATAGGTGTGAACGAGGCCTCACACTAATTCCAAATAATAGCACATTGACCCACACACACACACACATTCATATAACAGTTTCTTGAAAAGTGGCGGTCACCGTGGCAACACGGATATCGGGGGGTGCCTAACACCTTTCCTCTGCATAAGCAAGTCCCCGGACCCTAATGAATCTCGATTTCACAGACCCGTTTAGTAGTGTCACATCACTAGGTCAATGTGCAAACCTTTTCTCGGTTGTGTTGGTACAACCAGTTAAAAAAACGAACTGGCGACTCTTAACAGTCCATCGTCGACATTATACATGTCAGACTTTTTTCACTTGTTTTTTCAAACAAATCTCACCTAACAAGAGAACGCAAAAGAACAAGAACAAAAAAAGGACAAATAAAAATCCAGACGTCGACACCTTCTATAAGGATTTCTTCTATCTTCCCACGCTACCCTGACTACTCTCTAGGAGTTTACACCTTCTAAATAGTAAGGAATCTCCACAATTATTCAATAACTGTGAAGCAGTATCAATAATCTAAAAAAAATTATTCAAGAAAACTTTTCATATCATGCTAAGGGTCATATAGACCATGAACACATAGTTTTAACTATATTCACACCGCAAAACGGTAAATTACTAGGTATGTTTACAATCACAAAGAAGGTAAACAATCGCTACTAGTATTTTAGATGATCAACCTATCACACACAACGTATCAATCTTGTTTAAAGACTATTTGTGCTATTAGATTAGATTATTTTATTTAATCGCTATATCCCCCTTTTTCGTGGTTATTCACCTCAAACTTATCATAAGATTCTGCACCAAATTAATTTGGTTCAGGATAAATTCTCAAAGAAATACTTGAATTTTCATAAACATTTGTCTAGCTGAATCAAATAGCTTAGACGTATACCAATAATTTGAATATCAATTGAAACTTTTTCCTGGCTAATTCAATTGGCACTCACTTATCTTTAAAATTCTGAAAATCATTTTATGACGTTATGATACCGCACTGTATTTACAGCCCGTTTGAGGATTTTGTTATTTTGTGACTTTGTCATACTACATCGTACCATAATGGGTTGACGATCCTTAGATCTCATCCAACACTAGGTAATTCTGCATTGATAACTCCATCATTTTTATCATTTCTGCACCAGGTTCAATGATGCATTAATGATATATAAAATACATTCCGATATATTACAAATTATTTTTGTCTAGCCAAAACAATTAGCTTAGACACGTGAATAATAGAACTTTTTCAAACTCATTGGTTTAGTAATCTAACCCAATATTTTTCAAAAATGCTTTTATCAGCACGAAGTCAATAATTTTGAAGTCTGGCATAGCTAGAAGATTTGGAATACATATGCTTCCTCCATCAATCTCCAATTTTCTCCATTGCTTCATTGCCACCCCAGGAGATAACCCCAGGAGATCAATTCAAACTCCCAGAGATAACCTCAGGAGTTCAGTTCCAATCTCGGAGACAATCCCGGGATATCAAATCCAACCCCGAAGACAAACCTAGAAGATCAATTCCAATCCCGGAGACAACCCTAGGAGATCAAATCAAAAGCCCTACAGACAATTGCGGGAGATCAAATCCAAGCCCCGAAGATAACCCCGAGAGATCAAGTCCAGTCCCGGTGACAACCCCAGGAGATAAAGCCAAACCCCGAAGACAACCTCGGAAGATCAAACCAACCTCATAGAAAACCCTGAGGACTGTCAGAAGTCAACAACAGTCCAATCTCGGAGACAGCCCAGAGGAAAGATAGCTACAACTGTATCAAGCCCGAAACCAACTCGAAAGGCGCATAATAGTAATTTTTCTAATATCAACATCAATTCAATCCAACTCAATGCAAATGAAGTCATGTCGAACCATAACATCAATCCCGAGTGAAAATAACACAAGGCAGCTCAACGGATAAACTGCGAAGACTTGAAGATCTGGTCATGGACCCATCTTCTCAGATTCCTAAAATGTCAAATCCTATGTCATTCTGTAGCTCTCGTCAAGGGCTTTTCGAAAAGGTATTGCAAACCTCCATCGAATTTTCGGATTGAAAGTTATGAAGGTTTGAGCAGACAACGCATTGGCTCGAGTGCACATACTTTGAGACAAAAGGACCCCAGGGCACTGGCCTACCCGGGCAGCCGCAAGTAGACTCATGGCTACCATACATTGGTCTATAAATAGACCCCCCCATCTGCCAAAAAAGAAAAAGAGAGAAAACTATGTCCATTTCAGCTGTTAACTCTTCTACAGTGTTCCAAACTTTATTATTATTCTTTCTAAACAGTTGTATACATATATTCTACGACATATCAAATTTTAACCGGTGGAAATCGAGTTTTCAAGCTCCAAAAGGGGTCTAAAGCCTTCTTTGCAGCACACTGTAAGATTTTTTCATATTTGAAGATTTCTATATATATATATATATATATATATATATATATATATATATATATATTAACTATTTATTGCATTTAAATATCTGTTTTAACTGTTCATTCAATGTAAATCATTAATATGTAAATCCGTGGACTAGATTTATCTAAATCTAGCCATATCAAACTTTTAACCGGTTTAAAAGTTGTAAAATTGGAACCGTTAAGCTATAATGGCTAAAATCTATTTAAATCTAGTTTTCTTTCTAATTTATGTAAATATTAAGCAATCATGTGAGCCTAAGAGCCACGGGATCTAAGATCCAGCTGACGGATCTAGATCTGGTTCCCATAATGGACCTTTTTCAGCTATACAACCAGCTTGTAAATCATATTTGCAGTGTTTGGACATCCTTAGATGGTTTCCATGCCCACAAGGAGCCTGTCACTTATATGTATATTATTTTGTCGAAGATGCTTCGCATCTCGATAATAAAATTAAATCAAGCCGAATACGGAATAAAATGAAAGTATCAAAGGCCTTAATTACTATGTGAGCATAAGGGTTTGAAAACCAGTTTTCAATACATCATCTCTGCACAAATTGCGTAAAATTAAACTTTTATACAAATCAAACCCTTTTTATATAGGTGCAAACGAGACATATCACTACTTCCAAATAAATGCACTTAGGCCCAATTAACACACACACACACACACATACACACATTTCAAATAAATCACGAAATTAAAAAGACGCGGTAGTCGTGTTTTTACGAAAGTCGGGGGTGCCTAACACCTTCCCCCCGCTTAATCAAGCCCCTGAACTCTATGAATCTCGGTTTCCAAGGTCTATTAAATAGATTCTAATAATTGGGCCTTTGTGTAAACCTTTTCAAAATTAGTTTATTTAGTACAACCATTTTAAAATTACCAACTGGCGACTCTGAATTTTTAAATCGTTGACATTTTATGTCGGACTCTTTTCTAACTTGCCCTTTCAAAAAAAACCCAACACATAGAGAACATAAAAAGTAAAAAGAGGAATTTCAAAGGAAAGAGGGAAAATTTTCCCGACATCGACAGGTGGCGACTCCACTGGGGACAGTAGAGGGCTTAAGCCGCATTTCAAACTTTTTAAAAATCCTTTATGCTTGTATTTGAATGTTGCCTTTACATTGAATGGATGTAAATGAATGCTTTATTTACTGCACTTTAGTGCCTCGCACAATCTCTGCATATTGTATTAGTGCATCGCATAATTTCATCATTTCATATAGTGGGAAACGATATATGAAAATGTATGTTGTGTGAGTTCTCCACTAGAAGGCAAACCCATCGGTGTTTGATTATTAGACTCAATGGAGAATAATCCCGCGAGGCTCAGGAAAGGCACCACTCAGATTCGCTCCAATTAAAAGATCGGATTAACTTCTCATCTAGTAAATTGCGATGATCTGAGGACCTTCATGCCGAAAAGTCGCGAGAGTAGCCTAAGATAGGTCAGCCTCTGATAAACCAAATGCAAAGGAAAGTCTCTTCATGCCTTTCCTTTTTAATTCCATGTAAATTATGATTCAATGTAAATTATGATTCCATGTAAATATAAAAGAAAAAAATGTGAATATACATTCCTTCCCTATCAAAAAACTGTCATGCTATCCTATCATCAAAACAACTGACATCTGTTTTGCAGGAAAACATTAAAAAACTCCTAAAATAGACACATTGCATAGCATACAGACTATTAATGTTTATCGAGACTAAACTACATAGTCTTTTTGTAGGGAAATAATTGGTCTCGTTACTCGTTCAATGTCCAAAAAGGCATTAAGCCCACTTTTGGACATGACTGCAAGTTTCCAACGTGAATCTACTTCTATTTCTCGAGAGGAGTTGAGGGACTAAGAAATAAGATTGCAGAATTAGCTGTCTTTTTGAAAGAACAAAACAAAAGGACTCAGGGTCAATAAATACCCACTCAGACAGAATCCTCTGCACAGGGAGGAAGCCAGGGTATTGACAAGAAAGAAAAGGAAGTACAGATACCTGAATCTCAAATCCATGAGAAATCCACCAAAACCCTTGAAATCACCGATCTTAAAAAAAGATTAAGAAACTGGTGATATCCGAAAGAATGTCCAACATATGGACGAAACCATTTGGTCAATCAAAGGGACTGGAGAGTATGGAAACGTGACTTATTCAGACCTTTGCATCTTTCCCGGGGTTCATTATCCAGACAAGTTCAAAACTCCTAATGTTGATAAATATGACGAATTGGGAGATCCTTACACTCATCTAAAAAGTGTTCATTGTGACACCCCCAAATTCGGGTTCTCAAACCTCGGGTTTAGTGCTCACAATTAATCATCATCATAAGCATTCCATAAACTATTGTGAAATAATAAACATATATTGTTCATTATAATAAAGTCTTCCAACATTATCTCAAGGTCTATTAACCTTAACTAATACATACCTTAATTAAGTTACCCTTAGTAACACAAAAGGTTTACATTACCAATGTACAAAATATGATATAATACATAAACATTCTTATTATCTATTCTTGCACTTTTCCTTTGCCTTTGTCCTTCTTGGACGTCTCTGGCATAGCTGAAATAAATGACATGATATAGCAAGGGTAAGCAACTAATTTTCTTAGCAAGTTTAAGTAAAAGAATATATATCATGATTAGCAAGAAATTTATCGTTCAATGTTCAACAATAGAAATTAATTGCGAAAGAACGTGAATTAAGTATTGATAACTGAATATTCGAATAATTGAATAACAGATACTAAGTGGTCATAATGACCATGAACATATGCTAAGGTTGTCAGTATTTAAACTGGTCCTTTTAATAAATTTTGGTAATCAAGGGGATCAGCCTTTCATACCCGGTGTATTATGCATAAACACTTAATATACGAGCAATAATTGTTTTTCAATAATGCTTTAATCAACTTGTTCTTTTTCTCAGTCTTGAGTCCTTACCAAATCAATTGGTAAAAAATAGCTTTTAACAACATATTTGATTTAACAAATTTAAACATACTTGATCTAGCTGATACAATGAGCATAGATCCATATCTTAAACAGTTCATGAATAAAAAAACTTTATCAAATTCACAGTTCAATAATAATAGAACAAAAATTTAATTGCACTGAGTGCGAGTATCAATAATCAATATAGATGTGAATAATAAATAATAATTATTCACTAACATGCTTTGAAAAGAATAACTCAAGTTTGAGTTAGAGAACTTGCCTCGACTGCGATCTACTGCTACGCAATTTAATTAAATCTCTTTATTGTAAAGGCCTATCATTATTAAGATTGATCTTACAATCATCATATAATACTTTATATCATAATACAATTACTCTATCAGCAATTTACTTAACCACATAATCAATTACCTGAAAACATCTTTATTTCTATCATTCTTTGATAATATTTTAATTACGTTATCATATTCCTTATGATATAACACTTAATCTTTCCTTTTATTAGCTCTTCATTATAATCTAGTAAGCTGAATACTAACATCATAGTCTAGATTATTCAAACATGCAATCCAGCCACCTGGATTGGTTAATCCAGCAAACTGGATTCAACAAACTTTCAATCCAGCAAGTTTGGATTCCAAATCCTGCAATCCAGCAAGCCTGAATTCTAAATCTTTCAATCTAGTAAGCCTGGATTTCAAATCCTTCAATCCAGCAAACTGGATTCGACATTTTTGTCCAATCCAGTAAGCTGGATTCCATATCTCCTTAACGAAAATATCAAAATAACTTATTATTTTTATATCCTTTGGCCATACTTATATACATGTATTTCATACACAAAAAGTATTTTTCCGTAATTTTTCAATTTCTTTTACTATTTTTCAAAAATCATTTTTAGTGTGTGGCTTAAGAAATTAGCCCCATCATGCTCAATTTCAGAAATTCCCATCTCTTGGCATAATCTCATACATGTTAATATGACCCTCCAGTTTAAATTTCGTGGCCATCGAAGTTATAGAACTCCGGTTATAGCAATTTTTGTCGAAAAATCACAAAAATTGAAATGGTCATAACTTGGTCATTTTAAGTCGGAATGAGCTCATTTTTGGATAGGAGCTACTTTATGACATAAATTTTCATGTCCCAAAAAGCGGAAATTTATTTCATAATTTAAGTGGCCGAAACAGCCCCTTCAAGTTCTTTCGTAGCTTACTTTTTAAAAAATTTCACTTTTCCTACTTTGTTAAAAATATTCCATATGGAAATTTACAACTCCTTCTACAGTGATTCCACTTGGGTTTGAAAGATAACTCATCATATTACTCTCCCAAATTTTTTCTAGAATTTTTAAATGCCAGAAAAAGGACAAAAATACCCCTTACATTGACTGTCCAAAAATAATTTGTTTTTCTTTCAAAAGATAAAACTATTTTTGCTAAAACAGTTGCTACCACTTGTGTATTCAACATTTTTGAGTTCTACCACTTAGGTTTAGTAGTTAACATACATATCTAGCACCCCTCTTTGATGGATCATAAAAAGAAGGTGTAGATCAAAAACGGTAGTCGATCAAAAGAAGATCATAAAAAGAAGGTAGTAGATCAAAAACGGTAGTCGATCAAAAGAAGTGAAAGTAGATCAAAAGTAGAAGATGAACTTATGGAGCATAAATGGTGGATCTCCTCCCTCTTTCTCTCTTCCTCTCCACCGAAATCTATCTCTCTCTTTTCTCTCTCTATTTCTCTCTCTAACTTTGCTTGGTTAGTAGAAAGAAATAAAAGAAATAGAAACTTAATTTTTGTTGTAGTAAAAAAAATGTATAGATACAAGATATGTATGTAAAGATATTTCCCATCTTCTTATCTCTTTCTCTCTCATTAATCTTAACCCTTTTACCTACTAGATTAAATGAAAGTGGTGGCTTCATAACAAGAATGACACCTACCTAAGTTGGTGAGATATCTTTAGAAAAATGTGGCTTAAATGATGACATGCTCCCACCTTTTTTGCTATGTGGCCATTAAATCCTCCAAATTTGGTTTTCCTTTAATGTATTATCTAGTACACTAAAGGTCTAAAGAGCCCCTCCTCAATTGGACTTTAATTTGGGCTATTATTTTCATCTTTTGGGCTTTCAATTAACTTATTTAGGCTATTATTTTCATCTTTTGGGCTTTCAATTAACTTATTTGGGCTATGAAAAATTAACATATTCCAATGCATTTCCATTTTATCATACCCTAATTATTTAATTAGGGTTTTCATTCCACACCTTTGAAATTTAATTCATTACTCTTGTACCTTAAATTTTATAACTCAATTAGACTTACTCAAATTAAGTTATAAAATTAATAAATTGAGATAGTAAAATATATCTCTTACATTAGCATAATTTTAAATATTATACTCTACACCATAACCCTTAGGTTATTTAAATTTCCATACCTAATGCATAATTAGGTTATGAAACCTTTCCTTTTTAAATTTCTTTCTTTCATATCACTAAACACATAGTCACAATTACAAACCACATAATTATATTACTTCCTAATCATCCCATACTTATTACCAAGTTTTTGATATCATTAATATATCTATTTACAAAGTGACTTAGAAATCTTGGCTATTACATTCTCCTCTCCTTATACGAATTCCGTTCTCATAATTTCATCTAAGGTTACTCAAAAAGATTTGGAAACTCTTTCCTCATCTTTTTCTCAAGTTCTCACGTAGCCTCCTCAGCGTTGTGGTTCCTCCAGAGAACTTTAACAGAATGTATAACCTTATTTCTTAATCTCTGCTCCTTCCGATCCAAAATTTCTACAGGGATTTCTTCGTATGATAAGTCCCTTTCGACTTGAATCGGCTCATACGATATCACATGCTTGTAATCCGGCTTGTACGGACGCAACACTGACACATAAAATACATTGTGAATATGTTCCAGTTCAGGAGGTAGAGCTACTTCATACGCCACTTCCCCTATCTTCTTTAGTATCTCGAACGGTCCAATAAACCTTGGACTTAGTTTACCTTTCTTCCCAAATCTTATCTTCCCTTTTCAAGGAGATACCTTTAGAAATGCGTAGCTTCCTACTTTGAAATCTCTTTTCTTGTGATGAATATATGCGTACTTCTTTTGTCGATCCTGAGATACTACCAGTCGCGCTCTTATCACTTTGATGATTTCCACAGTCTGCTGAACCAATTCTGGCCCCAATAATCTTCTTT
Organism: Panax notoginseng; assembly: GCA_016801055.1. Lineage (NCBI taxonomy): Eukaryota > Viridiplantae > Streptophyta > Magnoliopsida > Apiales > Araliaceae > Panax > Panax notoginseng. The sequence continues at coordinate 92,504,344 of CM029017.1, read as the reverse complement.
CACCTACCTCGTCCCAACATAAGGGCGTTCTACACTTTCTCCCATACAGGGCTTCATACGGTGGCATACCAATGCTTGCATGATAACTATTGTTATACGCAAACTCCACCAACGGAAGATGATCTTCCCAGCTTCCCTTGAAATCCATCACATAGGCTCTGAGCATATCTTTTAATGTTTGATTTGTTCTCTCGCTTTGCCCATCTGTCTGTGGATGATACACAGTACTCAACCTTAATTGTGTCCCCATTCTTTCTTGAAGACTTCTCCAAAAGTTTGACGTGAAGCGCGGATCTCTATCAGACACGATTGATATTGGCACTCCATGTCTCGAAATAATTTTCTTGATATACAATTTTGCTAACTAATCCAAATTATACCTAATCTTGATCGGCAAAAAGTGTCCTGACTTTGTAAGACGATTGACAATCACCCATATAGCGTCATAACCCTTCTGTGTCGTTGGAAGTCCTACCACAAAATCCATCGTGACGTGCTCCCATTTCCATTCCGAAATTTCCAACGGCTGTAATAGTCCACTTGGTCGCTGATGCTCTGCCTTGACTCTTTGACAAGTTAAACAGCGGCTGACGCATTTAGCAACCTCCTTCTTCATGTTTGGCCACCAATAATGTTAACGTAAATCTTGATACATCTTCGTGCTTCCTGGGTGTATCGAATATCTCGTATTGTGCGCTTCTTGTAGAATCTCTTCTTTTAACTATGGTACTGCAGGTACCCAAATTCTTCCTTCAAATCTCAGTAATCTAGTGCCGTCGATCTTATACTTCAGCTCTTCGCCTTCACCCAACCGCTTCTTTATGTTACCACATTCTTCATCATTTTCTTGTGAATCTTTCACCTTGTCTAATAAAGTCGGACTTGTTACCAATTCTATTACTTTATCCGAATCCTTCGGATTTTTCACCTCCAACTCTATTTTCTTAATTTCTCTTACTAATTCTTCCTGTTCTGTTAATACAAACAATTTTTCTTGGCTCTTCCTGCTTAAAGCATCTGCCACTACATTAGCCTTTCCCGGATGATATAGAATATCACAATCATAGTCCTTGATTAATTCTAACAATCTCCTATGCCTCATATTTAACTCCTTTTGTGTAAAGATGTACTTCAGACTTTTGTGGTCTGTGTATATCTCACACTTTTCTCCGTACAGATAATGTCTCCAAAACTTAAGGGCAAATACTACCGCAGCCAGTTCAAGGGCATGGGTAGGGTATCCCTTCTCATAGTCTTTTAACTGTCGCGACGCGTACGCAATGACTTTACCATTCTGCATTAACACGTAACCAAGTCCCTTATGTGACGCATCACTAAACACTGTAAAACCCCCTGTACTATCTGGTAAAGATAACACATGTGCTTCACTTAATCTTTTCTTCAATTCTTGAAAACTCTGTTCACACTTCTCTGTCCACACATACTTAACAGTCTTCCTCATCAGATTAGTTAATGGTGTCGCTATCTTCGAGAAATCCTAAATAAACCTTCGGTAATATCCTGCCAATCCCAAGAAACTTCTGATCTCTGTCAGTGTCTTTGGTTGTCCCCAATTTTTCACCGCTTCTACTTTCGCTGGATCAACAGAAATCCCCTCGTTGTCGAAGACATGTCCCAGAAATTGAAGTCTCTTCAACCAGAACTCGCACTTTGAATATTTTGCATATAGCTTTTCTTCCCTTAAAGTTTCCAATACAATTTGTAGATGTTCGACATGCTCCTTTTCAGTCTTTGAATACACCAAAATGTCATCATTGAACACAACCACAAATTTATCCAAATACGGTTTAAATACTCTGTTCATCAAGTCCATAAAAGCTGCTGGCGCATTCGTCAGTCCAAACGACATCACTAAGAACGCATAATGACCATAACGAGTTCTAAATGTTGTCTTTGGTACATCTTATGTTCTCACCTTCAACTGATGATAACCAGTTCTCAGGTCAATCTTCAAAAAATATCTCGCTCCTTTAAGTTGATCAAACAGATCATCTATTCTCGGTACCGGATATTTGTTCTTGATTGTCACCTTATTCAACTCTCTATAATCCATACACAACCTCATTGAACCATCCTTTTTCTTTACAAACAACACCGGTGCTCCCCACTAAGATACACTAGGTTGGATGTACTTCTTGTCCAACAACTCTTGTAGCTGGATCATCAACTCTTTCATTTCTACTAGAGCCATTTGATACGGCGCTTTCGATATTGGCGCTGTCCCCGGTACTAAATCAATCACAAACTCTATTTCTCTGTCTGGATGAAGTCCTGAAAGTTCTTCTGGAAAGACATCCCCAAACTCATTAACTATAGGTATCTGCCCCATGTCCGAATTCACAACCCGTGTATCCACTACATGAGCCAAATAACCTTCACATCCTTTTCGTAACATTCTTCTGGCCTGCATCATCGTCAGACAACTTGTTTGCCTTGGCGACTTGCTACCATAAAATACAACCTTAGACTTATCTGGTGTCTTAAGCTGTATACTCTTTTTCTGGCAATCTATAACTGCTTCATGCTTAAACAACCAATCCATCCCCAAGATAACATCAAATTCTCCTAAGCGTATTAGAATCAAATTCACGCTTAACTTATGTCCCCTTATTTCTACACCACATTTGTTATGGATAAACTCTACAGGGATCACTTCTTTATTTCCAACTTCTATATTCATTGGGTTCTTTAACTTTTCACATGGTAAGTTTAATCTTCTAGCAAATTCATCAGACACAAATGAACACGTAGCTCCCGAATCAAATAATACGTAGTCATTTATATTATTGATTAGAATAATACCTGACACCACCTCCTTTGATGCAACTGCGTCTTGCACAGTCATGTTGAACGTTCGGGCTGTCGGCTTGCTCTGCTGCGTTGGCCCTCCAATAGTTAACTTTGTTGAACTGCTCTTGTTTCCACTTCCTCCATCTGTATTCTTCTTCAATTGACAATCCTTGAATCGGTGCCCCGTTCCTCCATAAGAAAAATAACCACCTTTTTCGGCTTAGGACAATTTGGTGAATTATGTCCTTCTTGGCCACAATTATAACAGACATTTTTCCCTTTCATACACTCTCCAGAGTGATTCTTTTCACACTTTGAACACGCTGCCTTCTTCTGTTGAGTATTCCCTGGTTGCATTCCTGATTCATTGCCACGGTTGTTCCACTTACGTTTCTTGCTGTTACTGCCACCACTGCTCGCACCCTGATGACCACCTTCAATCTTCTTCTTATTCTTCTCTCGGTTGAATCTAGAAACTGTCTCACTACTACCTTCTGCAATGATGGTTTTTTCTAACAGTGTTGAGAAGGTAGCAATTTGCAACACTGCAACCTTGTTGTGAATCCATGGCTTCAGCCCATTTTCAAACCTACGTGCCTTTCGTAGTTCTGTATCCACCTGATGAGGTGCAAATCTGGCTAGCTCATTAAATTTTGATGCATATTCGGCAACTGACATGTTTTCTTGCTTTAATTCAAGAAACTGCACGTCCATTCTGGCTTGTATGGCCTCTAAGAAATAACTTTCTAAGAATAACTCCTTAAACCTGGTCCATGTCACTACCTCCGTTCCGGCTCTAGCTTGGTTCGTCTCCCACCAGTAATTAGCCTCACCTTTCATCAAGTAGGTAGCAAAAGCCGTCTTTTGATCTTCAGCTACCCTAGCAATGATAAAGGCCTTTTCCATCTCTTTCACCCATGTTTGAGCCGCTATAGGGTCCGTAGTTCCGCTAAATTCTGGTGGTCCTACAGCTTTAAAATCTTTAAAATTTGCCAATTCATTATTCGCTTGCCCCTTTGCTGCAGGTGTACAAGTTCGCATAGCTTGAGCTATCATATCAACAAAGTTCTGTATTGGGTCATCTTGATTCCTTTCATTGTTCACAGAACGTTCCTCCCTCTGGTTACGAGTTTAATGCCTTAGCGGCATTATCTGATTAAAAAAAATCTTAATTTATTACATCGAGTTTAATTATATGGTATGTCTTCTAGGTGTTTAAAATATAACATGTAATTTAAACTCTAACAATCATATCATCATAATGTTGCATTAGCGAATTCAACCTGCTGAATTGACTAATTCAGCTTGCTGAATTAACGTATTCGTCTTACTAAATTCACATATTCAGCTTACTGAATTACACATTCAGCTTGCTGAATTAACATATCTAGCTTGTTGAATAACACATTCAGCTTGCTGAATTAACATATCCAGCTTGCTGAATAACACATTCAGCTTGCTGAATTAACATATTCAATTTACAGACTTTTCAAACAGATAGATTCTCATTTTAATTCTTAATACTTTTCTATTTGATCAAACAAGTATTTATAGCAGGGCATTTATATTCATATACCAAATTTTAACGTCATATACTTACATACTTGGCAAATTTTTATAAACGCTAACTATCCCACTTTTAAACATCAAAAGATGGGATCTATCAAAAGACATACTCCCCTACACACCTAAGATGGGGATACATCATATTTACATACTACCTCACACCTACTGAGATTTACATTAAACATAAAACCCTAATAAACAAAAGGGGTTCTACTGCATCTATATACAATAGAAAGCTATTAAACTATCACTGCGTGTCTGGAGAGGGTGCGCCTGAATGCTCCTGCTCTGGTGGAAAGAGTCCATTCATAAGTCGACGTCTAACAGCTCGACTAGACTCGCCTATCTCAAAGGATCTCCTCACTTCTCCCACTTGGGGACCAGTATATGCTGCATCTAAAGCCCTTCCCAATGACTCCATCCTAACTCGGGCGGCCTTTGCCTCAACCTCTAACTGATCTACTCTCCTCGCTGCTCTAACCCAGGCATCCTCAAATCGGATCATGTCAGCTATCTCTAAGTCAAACCTCATGTGCAACGCTTGATGCTCAATGCTCAATATTGCAAACTTACTTTCCTCACTGCTAGTTCTTGCTGAGCCAAATAAGCTACATCCAAGTATTGCTGCTCTGTAAACTGAATAGTATGATTCTCCATCTCCAACTGTGCCACTCTTTCCTCTAACTCCATGTTTCTTGCCATTAAATCTCCTATCAAAACATCCTCTACAGTGTCCTCCACCTCTATAGGCTCCTAAACAGGGACCACCTGATCCTGCTCCACTGAATGACTCTCCTGTCTCTCTTCGAACATCCTACAATATCAAAATGACAAAACAACATCAGTATCACAATAAAATATATTCATTGATGAAATGAACTAATATTTTATTATGTACAACTCACACTCGATGAATTTCCTTCATTCATCTCCTAACATACTCTATAAAAGTTTTCTTTTAAGGTTATAACCTAGGTTTCGCATCCTATAGTTTATAACCTACAACTCTGATACCAACCTGTGACACCCCCAAATCCGGGTTCTCAAACCTCGAGTTTAGTGCTCACAATCCATCATCATCATAAGAATTCCATAAACTATTGCGGAATAATAAACATACATTGTTCATTATAATAATGTCTTCCAACATTATCCCAAGGACTATTAACCTTAACTGATACATACCTTAATTAAGTTACCCTTAGTAACACAAAAGGTTTACATTACCAATGTACAAAATATGATATAATACATAAACATTCTTATTATCTATTCTTGCACTTTTCCTTTGCCTTTGTCCTTCTTGGACGTCTCTGGCATAGCTGAAATAAATGTCATAATATAGCAAGGGTAAGAAACTAATTTGCTTAGCAAGTTTAAGTAAAAGAAGATATATCATGATTAGCAAGAAATTTATCGTTCAATGTTCAACAATAGAAATTAATTGCGAAAGAACATGAATTAAGTCTTGATAACTGAATATTCGAATAATTGAATAACAGATACTGAGTGGTCATAATGACCATGAACATATGCTAAGGTTGTCAGTATTTAAACTGGTTCTTTTAATAAGTTTTGGTAATCAAGGGGATCAGCCTTTCATACCCGGTGTATTATGCATAAACACTTAATATACGAGCAATAATTGTTTTTCAATAATGCTTTAATCAACTTGTTCTTTTTCTCAGTCTTGAGTCCTTACCAAATCAATTGGTAAAGAACAGCTTTTAACAACATATTTGATTTAACAAATTTAAACATACTTGATCTAGCTGATACAATGAGCATAGATCCATATCTTAAACAGTTTATGAATAAAAGAACTTTATCAAATTCATTGTTCAATAATAATAGAACATGAATTTAATTGCACTGAGTGCGAGTATCAATAATCAATATAGATGTGAATAATAAATAATAATTATTCACTAACATGCTTTGAAAAGAATAACTAATGTGACACCCCCAAATCTGGTACTTCCATTTCCACAGGATTTGGTGTTCACGATACAAATATCATCTTTCTATCTACCCATAAAAATACAACCTGCATTAAATAGAAATAAAATCTTTCTCTTAAAGCTTACGACATCTGAATAATAATACAATCTCAGGTTAAACTAACCTTAAACATCTGTGCGGAATTATAAATGAATAAGTCTTAAACAACATCTTTAACTTAAGTCTTAAACAAATACATCATATAAAATAACAAGTCATGTCAAATAACAAGTCTCCATCATTTGCTAACTTTGCCCTTGCCCTTACTAGTGGAAGGTTCGTCAGCTCTTTCGTTCTTAACTGCAATGTTATTATTAAGCAAGAGTGAGCACAAATGCCCACAAGTATAATAATGAAATAACAGTATAATATCATGCGAAAAAATTAAAGACATCTGAATAAAAGCTCAACTTTTGAATCAAGAATGAATAACAAGAATCAAAAGAATTTTGAGGGTCATAAGACCTTGAACTATGTCCTAGGTTAACAAGGGTTATACTTGAAACCTTTAATAGTCATAAGACTATGGACCTTCTTCTCGTACTTAGGGGGATCAACCCTTAGTACCATACTGTGCACAATATCTTAACTCTAAAGCGTAAATAATCCCCTATACAGGGTTGTTCATCTCAGTTTGACATTTGAGTCCGCACCAAAGGAAGTTTGGTTTGGATAATTCATCAAGGATTCTGAAATTTAGAACACTCATCAACTATGGACTAATTAAATCATTAAGGGTTCAATAGTCTAATAAGGTTCAACAATAATGATATTCAATTTGAATAATAATAATCTCAAAACGTATACAATAGGACAATTATTGTATAACTGAATCATGCTTTGAAAAGATAATCAATGTTTAATATAACATTTGAACTTGAATAATAGAATTGATAATTTACTCGAGGTAAATAATAAATTTGAACAATAATGACAAGTAGGGTTAGGAAACTTGCCTCGTGCGTAGATTACACTTTAACTAAGCACGTTCTTTGATTTTAATCCTACATACCATTCACATTTACAATACCAGTTAATTATAACTTAACTAATCAACATAAACCCATTATCTTTGTCTACTTTGATTATCAACGATACTTAGTCAATTTATCTCATTATCACATAATTTGCACTTCATAAATAATAATCTAATTATGTATTTAATAATTTAAATCACATGTAATTATGTTATTTACATGTTTAAACAACTATTTTTATCGTCACATTATACCTCTAACATGTTTACATATTCATTACATTAATTCACTAACACATTGTTAGGCTAAAACATTTTTAATATCTCATTTCTGAATTTTCTGGCTCTTGGCGCTGCGGCGCTGCGGCGCTACAGCCTGACACCTGACGATGTGGTTCAGTGGCGCTGCGGCGCGGGACTTCAGTTCTGGAGTTGGCGTCGCGGCGCGAGACCCCATAATCTGTTTCTTAGTTCGCGAAGAACACAGAGTTCAGCGAAATCAACACATTTTTAACACTAATTTCACCAAATTACACATACCCACATGTTATAATTTATACATAAACATAACCCAACCTTTGTAAAGTGATTTTAACCATTTAAAACACCCAATAACAGAATTAAATCATGTAAAATTGGGTCGTCCTTGATGTTCTTGAAGTTTTTAACATAAATTCCTAAAATTCAACGCCACGGATTCGTTATAAGGCCAAATCCATTCATTTAAAGCTTTGTCTCTTCGTATTAACATGCATAACAACATACAATTGTAAAATTTAGGGATAATATATGATCAGAGCCTAAAATATCACGTATAAGGCCATATGGCCAAAACCCAAACTCTGTAATTTTGTAAAACATAAATACTACGTACTTTCATGAAACTGCTAACATGATTTACATAATATATATAATTAAACATGATTTGATATAACATGACATATATATAAACTTATAATCATATCATATCCCAATTACAAAGATTTACAGAAAACTGTGAAAGCTATTTTATGAAAACTAAAAGACGTAACTTTGAATTTGGGAAGAAGGAGATTACCCTTTTGAATAAAAAGCGTAGATTTAGATTTCCTCACTTCTCAATTCTCCTTCACAACTCACAATTTTAATTATCTCTAACAAACTTTCTCTGAACTCTCTCTGTTTTTAGTTTTTTTTAGCCTTAGGAAAAATGAAGGAAAATAGAAGACGTCGTATTCAAATAGGAAGAAACAGACGCGCGCTGGTGGTCAGTTACCCAATCATGGGTTAACTGACCCTAACCCCTCTTAGTGCCATGTTTGGCTAGCAACTAAGTTAAAAACCCTTTATTTTAATAAAACATTTTATCATATAGTTTAATTCATGTCACACCCACTTGTACAATAATTCATATATCTTATTTAATTTAATATAAATAAAATATAATAATTTCTCATAATTTCACATAGTCACATAACTAAATATCTCATTAATAAATAATGAAAATTTATTAAATCTCTAATTAATAATTACATTAATTAAATAACATCATGCTTAATTAAATATTTCATTTAATTCAATAAGCTCACATAATCACATACTTGAATAATAAAATTTCTCTACATTAATTTAATAAATGTAACACATTTAATTAAATTAATCTACCACAATTGCATCAATTAATTATTTAATCTAATAATTAAATCAATGAAAAATATTTATTTAATTCAATAAATATTAAAATTAATTTATAAAAATCTCGTTCGTCACATCTTTCCCCCCTTAAAAGGATTCTGTCCCCAGAATCACGACTCAAAAACTTTCGACCCGTTACATTCTCCCCCCTACAAAGATTCTGTCCTCAGAATCGTATACACATATTTAAGCAAATAAATGAGGGTAATTCTTCATCATATTCTCTTTGAGTTTCCACGTAGCTTCTTTAGCGTTGTGGTTCCTCCAAATTATCTTAACAGAAGGTATAACTTTATTTCTGAGAACTTGTTCTTTTCGGTCGACAATTTGGATAGAAATTTCTTCGTAAGATAAGTCTTTCTCAAAATGTAGGGGTTCATATTCAATTACATGCTTGTAATCAGGCTTGTAGGGTCGCAACACAGAAACATGAAAGACGTTATGGATATTCTCGAGTGCTGGAGGTAAGGCTACCTCACACGCAACTTCTCCGATTCTTCTCAGTACTTCAAAGGGTCCAATGAATCTTGGGCTCAATTTTCTTTTCTTTCCGAACATGATCTTCCCTTTCCAGGGACATACCTTCAAGAAAACATAACTACCTGATTCAAACTCGATAGTTTTACGATGTGGATCAGCATATTTCTTCTGTCGGTCTTGAGCCGCTACCAGTCGTGCTCGGATTACTTTGACTATTTATGCTGTCTGTTATATCAATTCTGGCCCTAGCAATTGTCTTTCGCCAACTTCATCCTAATAAAGCAGAGTTCTGCACTTTCTACCGTATAATGCTTCGTAAGGCGGCATGCCAATACTAGCGTGGTAACTGTTGTTGTAGCCGAACTCTACTAATGGTAAGTGATCATCCCAATTTCCTTTAAAGTCCATCACATAGGCTCTTAGTATATCTTCTAATGTCTGAATCATTCTCTCACTCTGTCCATCTGTTTGAGGGTGGTAAGATGTACTCATTCGCAATTGCGTACCCATGCATTCCTGAAGACGTTTCTAGAAATTTGATGTGAAGCGTGGATCCCTATCTGAAACAATTGATACCAGAACTCCGTGCCTCGAAACAATCTCTTTTACGTATAGCCTGGCCAACTGGTCTAAGTTGAATCTTATTTTGATTAGAAGGAAGTGTGCAGATTTTGTCAGTCGGTTAACGATAACCCATACTGCGTTGTAGCCTTTTTGAGTCGTCGGAAGGCCAACCACGAAATCCATTGCAATATGTTCCCATTTCCACTCTGGTATTTCTAACGGTTGTAGCAATCCACTTGGTCTCTGATGTTTCGCTTTCACTTTCTGATAGGTCAGACACTTGGCAACACATTCTGCAACATCATGCTTCAAATTCGGCCACCAGAAATGTTGTCTAAGATCTTGGTACATCTTGGTACTACCAGGGTGAATCGAATATCGTGAACTATGAGCCTCGCTTAAAATATCCTCCTTAATCTCTTGTACTGGCGGTACCCAAATTCTACTCTCAAATCTCAATATTCCTTCCTTATCCATCTTAAATCTCGGTTCGGTTCCTTCAGATATCTTCTTTGTCACCTTTTTGCATTCATCATCCTGAAGCTGAGCCTCCTTCACTTTATCTAGTAGAGTTGTACCAGATTGCATATGATATAGTTTCTCATCAATCTCCATTGGATACTTCACTTCCAATTCAAGTTTCTCAATTCCACAATTAGCTCTTCCTGAGCAGTTAACATCATCAATTTCTCACGACCCTTTCTACTTAAGGCGTCGGCAACTACATTCGTTTTACCCGGATGGTATAAAATCTCACAATCGTAATCCTTAATTAATTTTAACCATCTTCTTTGACGCATATTCAAATCCTTCTGTGTGAAAATATATTTCAGACTCTTGTGGTCCGTATATATCTCACACTGCTCCCCGTAGAGATAGTGCCTCCAAATTTTTAAAGCAAAAACCACTGCAGCTAACTCCAAATCATGAGTCAGGTATCCCTTCTCGTAATCCTTCAACTGTCGTGATATATACGCGATGACTTTACCATTTTGCATTAGCACACAACCAAGTCCTTTATGCGACGCATCACTAAAAATAACAAAATTGCCTTTGTCATTCGGAAGAGATAACACAGGTGCCGTACTAAACCTCTTCTTTAATTCTTGAAAGCTCTCCTCACACTTCTCCGTCCAAACAAATTTCACAGCTTTTCGAGTTAAATTCGTTAACAGAGTTGCGATCTTGGAAAAATCTTGAATGAATCTTCTATAATATCCCGCCAATCCAAGAAAACTTCTTACTTCTGACGGCGTTCTCGGTTATTCCCAGTTAATCACGGCTTCTACTTTGGGTGGATCTATCGAAATTTCATTTTTATCGATTACATGACCAAGAAATTATACTCGCTCGATCCAGAATTCGCATTTTTAAAATTTAGGGTAGAACTTCTCCCTTCTCAATACTTCCAACGTTAATCTCAAATGTTCTTCGTGTTTTTCTTTGCTTTTGGAATATACCAGAATGTCGTCTATAAATGCCACTACGAATTTGTCCAAAAACGGCTTGAACACACCATTTATTAGTCCCATAAATGCTGCAGGAGCATTCGTTAGATCAAACGACATTACTGAAAATTCGTAGTGACTGTATCTCGTTCTGAACGCTGTCTTCGGTACATCCTCTGGTCTCACCTTCAGTTGGTGATAACCACTCCTCAGGTCTATCTTGAAAAAGTATCTTGCTCCCTTTAATTGATCAAACAGATCGTCGATTCTTGGTAATGGATATCTATGCTTAATCGTGACCTTGTTCAATTCTTTGTAGTCAATGCAGAGCCGCATCGATCCATCCTTCTTTTTCACAAACAACACCGGCGCTCCCCATGGCGATATGCTCGGTTGAATATACTTTTTGTCCAGCAATTCTTGTAGTTGGACCATCAGTTCTTTCATATCTACTGGTACCATTCGGTATGGTGCCTTCGATATTGGAGCAGTTCCTGGCGCCAAATCGATCACGAACCCTACCTCTCTATCTAGTGGAAGTCCTGACAAATCATCTGGAAATACGTCGACGAAGTCCCTCACAATCGGTATTTCTTCTACTTTCGGATTCTCTTTTCTACTGTCGACTATGTAAGCTAAGTATCCTACACAGCCCTGTCTTAATAACCTCCTGGTCTGCATCATCGTCAGACAACTCGCTTGTCTAGGCGACTTGCTACCATAAAACACAACCTTTGACGGAGTCATAAGGTTAATACGCTTCTTCTGGCAATCAATTACTGCCCGATAATTGGATAACTGATCCATACCTAAAATAACATCAAATTCCCCAAGCCGAATAGGGTTAAGATCTATGTTCATGATATTACCCTTAATATCCGCCCTACAGTTCTTAAACACGTACTTAACAGGAATTATCTCTCTATTCGCAATTTTTATATTCATGGGATATTCCAACTAATCCATAAGTAAATCTAAACTATTAGCAAAGTCTTCGGATATAAAGGAACAAGTAGCACCCGTATCAAATAAAACATAAGTATTAATTTCATTGATCGAAATGATACCTGACACCACCTCACGAGACTGGATTGCGTCCTGTACTGTCATATTGAAAGTTCTGGCGGTCGGTCGGTTTGTTGCGGTTGGTCCGGTGATAGTTAAGGCATTTCCACTATTATTTCCACGGTTACCTCCTGGTACTGCTCCTCCTGATCCCTTCTTAGGGCAGTCTGTTGCTAGATGATCCTTAGAACCACAGTTAAAACAAGCACCCTTCTTTGGGTTTGGACAGTTTGGTGCTATGTGGCCTTCCTGACCACAATTGTGTCACACTCGCTTCCCTTTCATGCAAACTCCCAGATGAGCTTTTCCACAATTTGAGCACTCTTCAATTTTCTTCTTCTGCCCTCCTTGTTGACTTCCCGCTGACGAGTTATCCGTCCACTTCCTCTTCTGATTATGACTACCCCCAGTGTTACTCCCACCAGTCTTGTTATTTCCTTCACCTTCACTCTTCTTCTTCTTCTGCTCTTGATTGTACTTGGTCACCGCATCGCTCCCACCTTCAGCGAGGATGGCCTTTTCTAGTACCCCAGCAAATGTGTTTATCTAAAACATTGACACCTTACTGTAAACCCAAGGCATTAGTCCTTGTTTGAATCTTCTGGCCTTTCTTTCGTCAGTGTGTACTTGGTACGGGGCAAACCTTGCCAACTCATCGAATTTAACTGCGTATTCAGGTACGCTCATATTTGCTTGCTTCAGTTCCAGAAATTGAATTTCCATCTGATTCTGCGAACTGGTTGGGAAGTACATTTCGAAAAACATTTCTTTAAATCTCTCCCACATAATTACACCTTCACCTCCTCGCACTTTGTTTGCTTGCCACCTGTAGCTAGCCTCAGACTTCAGCATAAACGTTGTGAAACCGGTCTTCTGGTCCTCTCTAACCCTAGCAACGTCGAATACTTTCTCCATTTCCATGACCCATGTTTGAGCCTCGATTGGGTTCCTAGAACCTTTGAATTCTGGCGGTCCCACCGCCTTGAAGTCTTTAAACGTTGTGTTTGGTGGAGCTTGAGGTTGATTGTTCATTGCTCCCGTCAGTAAGTTCACCAACTGCTGAACAAGATTAGCGTTGGCGTTATTGTTATTATTTGTTGACTCTTCCTGAGCCGGTTGACGTTGTTGTCTTCTCCTTGGCGGCATTTTCTGTTAAAATAAACGCTTATTAGGACTTTATTTATTTCTCTAGATAGTTAAGGCATTACTCTACAATTTGACATACTCATTTATCACATCATCTCAAACAACTTAATATATTTAATTCAACTCAAAGTTTTAACATCAAACTATAGCATAACTGCTATTTACATCAACTATCCTGGAATAAAGAATCCACAGGATTTAAAATATTAACATATTCCTTCGTTCATAAACACATCGGAATTTACATATAAAAACTAATTAAGTCTTTCACATAATTAAACAGATTCTAATCCTGTCTATCAAGGTGCTGAATAGCCTTGCCACGCTCCTCATCCATGATACGAGACATCGTCCTGCGATCCAGCATATACGACGGAAGTCCTTCGAACTGGATGGGGCATCTCAAAACTCGTTCCTGAGCCTCATCAATTGCATGATTAAGTGTGGAGTATTTCTCTTCAAGCTTTGCCTTTTTTGCACGACTATCATCTTCTGCACGATCAGCTCGACGTGATTCTCTTACCCATCCTTCCTCTGCTATTTTCAATCTTCCGGAGGTTTCTTTCAGTTCCTTCTTCAGCTTCTTTATCTCCTCAGTCTTATCTTCGGTTTGACCCTTCTCATGGACCAAATCCCATTCTACATTTCCCAGTCGTGTGTGAAGAGTCGAAATCTCCCTCTCCTTCTCCTCTAAAGTAAACTGCTGAATAGTTGCTCGCTCAGTCAATTCCTGAACCTCGTCCTGTAACTCAACGTTACGGTCGTATAACATGTCATACATCTCAGCATCAACGGTGTACCGTGATAACTCCTCTTCTTCCTCGTCCTCATCAAACTCCTCCTCAGGATCAGTCTCGGCTCATGCTCCTGACCAACAACGGTGATCAATGGAGATGACTCCCTCTGAACTAACTGTTCCCTAACAACATATATGTCTCGGGGCTCCTCCTCTGTAGGTACTATAGGTAATCGGGGTTCTTCCTCCCAGCTTGACTAGCTTCTCCAACATTCGTCATCCTTACAACAAAATTTTAAGCTTTAGTTACTAAGTCGTACTAACGAGCACATAAATTAACACATAAACACATAATGTATTTTATTATCTTCAATGAATTACCCAAAAATTCATTTCTTAAGACTCGATAAGTGTTTTCCTTTACTATCTTCTTTCTATAAGGTTACTACCTAAGGTTGATCCCCCACCTAAGGTTCATAACCTACAGCTTTGATACCAAACTGTGACACCCCCAAATCTGGTACTTCCATTTCCACAGGATTTGGTGTTCACGATACAAATATCATCTTTCTATCTACCAATAAAAATGCAACCATGCATTAAATAGAAATAAAATCTTTCTCTTAAAGCTTATGACATCTGAATAATAATACAATCCCAGGTTAAACTAACCTAAACATCTGTGCGGAATTATAAATAAATAAGTCTTAAACAACATCTTTAACTTAAGTCTTAAACAAATACATCATATAAAATAACAAGTCATATCAAATAACAAGTCTCCATCATTTTCTAACTTTTCCCTTGCCCTTACTAGTGGAAGGTTCGTCAGCTCTTTCATTCTTAACTGCAATGTTATTATTAAGAAAGAGTGAGCACAAATGCCCACAAGTATAATAATGAAATAACAGTATAATAACATGCGAATAAATCAAAGACATCTGAATAAAAGCTCAACTTTTGAATCAAGAATGAATAACAAGAATCAAAAGAATTCTGAGGGTCATAAGACCTTGAACTATGTCATAGGTTAACAAGGGTTATACTTGAAACCTTTAACAGTCATAAGACTATGGACTTTCTTCTCGTACTTAGGGGGATCAGCCCTTAGTACCATACTGTGCACAATATCTTAACGCTAAAGCGTAAATAATCCTCTATACAGGGTTGTTCATCTCAGTTTGACATTCGAGTCCGCACTAAAGGAAGTTTGGTTTGGATAATTCATCAAGGGTTCTGAAATTTAGAACACTCATCAACTATGGACTAATTGAATCATTAAGGGTTCACTAGTCTAATAAGGTTCAACAATAATGATATTCAATTTGAATAATAATAATCTCAAAACGTATACAATAGGACAATTATTGTATAACTGAATCATGCTTTGGAAAGATAATCAATCTTTAATATAACATTTGAACTTGAATAATAGAATTGATAATTTACTCAAGGTAAATAATAAATTAACAATAATGACAATTATGACAAGAAGGTTAGGAATTGCCTCGTGCGTAGATTACACTTTAACAAGCACGTTCTTTGATTTAAATCCTACATACCATTCACATTTATAATACCAAGTTAATTATAACTTAACTAATCAACATAAACCCATTCTCTTTGTCTACTTTGATTATTGACGATACTTAGCCAATTTATCTCATTATCACATAATTTGCACTTCATAAATAATAATCCAACTATGTATTTAATAATTTAAATCACATGTAATTATGTTATTTACATGTTTAAATAACTATTTTATCATCACATTATACCTCTAACATGTTTACATGTTCATTACATTAATTTACTAACACATTGTTAGGCTTAAACATTTTTAATATCTCATTT